>LKNJ01001544.1:0-43969 GCA_002120245.1 Maccullochella peelii | reverse complement strand
CTCACACACACACACACACACACACACACACACACACACCAAGAATAGACATGCATGGAGACTTTTAAACTTAATGAACATACAGAAACACACACACACTTTCAGGGTGACACTGCAGATCCCCCCTTCCCCGATGAGATAGGGTAACAGACACATGGACGTACAGAGAGACGCAGGAAGTGACACAGCAGGTTTAAGTGACAGGAAGAAGGTAAAATAAGGGCGCAAAAGAACAAGAAAGTGACTCAAAAAGAGAGCTGCGTGCTTTGCAACAACACCTCCCAGTTTCCTGCCAAACACAGGTCAAACCAGGTGTGTCTAAGGGAGTGGATGCATGTCCTCAGATGGCCCCGACTCCCATTTGGTGAATTTTACTACAACTGTGTGTGTGCGTGTGTGTGTGTGTGTCACTGAGCGGGAAAGTCAAATGTCAGGCTGTGTGTGCAATTTAAAACTCACGGTGAAGAAACAAAGGTCTCTGACGGAGCACAGTCAATGAAAAACTACAAAATGCGGATCTATAAATGATTCATGAAGAGACAGGAAGTCCTCGTCTGGTTAAATTGCTGTTACCGCTGCAGATTTTTTTCCACAATTCACGAAATTTAGACAATTCAGTCAGATTATCATGCTGATGGAGTGCAGCAGTGTTATTTAAGCAGACAGGATGCAGGTTGTACTGTTAACTGAGCCATGTACTCAAGATACGGACCTGCAGGAGTTAGGAAATAGAAATTTTAGGGTTTGACGGAGCGATAACAAAAACAGGAAATAAATCAGCAAAACATTCCAGCCACTGGTGGGTAAAATCTGATCTCAAAATACCGCATGTGCGATAAGGTCTTAAAATCTAGATCACGCAAACTGATCCAGAGTTTTGAAGGACTTCCTGGTGCTGCAAGTCATCAGGAGAGGAGGGAGGGAGGAGCTGAGAAGGTCCAGACTCGGTACAAGGAGAGGCAAGTTGTTTGTTCCTCTGAGTTTCCGCTTGTTGATGACCCGAACAAAACACACACACACACTGTCTAGCCAAAACCACCCCCCCTCGGTCCGGCTCTGTCACACATTCCTGAGCTCGCTCTGCCCTTTATGGCTTCATGACTCACTGGCCCTCCGCCTGTCTGACACACACACACACACACACACACAGTCAAGCGCACGCCGAGGCAAAACGGCGCACAAACGGACATTAATCAACCGCTGAGAGCGTCGCAGCAGACAGACAGGAAGGTTCAGAGCGGCGTCAGGGATTACCAGGCACATTTCTTTATAGTTTTTTTTCCTCTTCTTTTGTGTTGCTACTGGCTCGGGCTGAACAATATGCAAAAAAAAAAAAATAATAATAATATTGTGATTATATTGACAGATATTGCGATGAGTCACGATTTTATGGGAAATAAAGATGATGTGATTTCCCTTACGCCTGGAGAATATGATTTGTAGGCCGCACCACGAAGCTTCATTTATAAAAAAAAAAAAAAAAAAAGGGGACACATTTTACCTTTATCAGAAAATTGCAGCTGCAAGATTTGGATATTGCACTTGGCCATACTGCGATTTCAACCGGCAGTGAAAAGAAGGAAACTGAACGCTGGCATCGTGGCTGGACAAAACAAACATTCAAGCATCATGTGTTGAGACTGGATTTAGGTCGTAAACAGTCTCTTACTCTGTGGCCTGTCGGAGCAGGATTTACGTCTTCATCCTTTGTGTGTGTCGTGCCCACAGAGACATACATACGTTAACATTGTGATGAAGGTGAAGCCAGACACACACACACACACACATTAATGCAGTGATCCTCGTGCCCCAAATAGACTCCCCCTCCGGGTGCAGGGCTCAGTCATGGCCGCTACCATTATTGTGCAGGTCTGGTCTGTGGGGGATCACAGGCTCCAGACTGATGCAATCCCTTTAAAATGACTTTAATATAATAGCCTCCCTCTTCTGCTGTGTACGGAGCGGTCCAGGATGTGTAGACAGTGAATCAGTGACAGTCTGATCCTCTCAACCACTTTCTGTCCAACTGTGTAAAAACAATGGACGACTAGACAGCTAGAATTAACCTGAGTGAAGAAAAGCGGCTGTACCAACTATAGAAACATTATTCAACATTAGACAACCTATAACTATGCAAGAGAGAATGCTGTAGTACTATAACAAGAGGGGATGTTATTATTGAAATGCTGAACTTCCTTTTGCACATTCACACCTCGATTGTCTCTTCAGCTGGTTTCCTCCGCTTTAAACTGACATTTCTCTTCCAAGAACTAAGAGACTTCTGTGGGTGAAATCAACACCGGCCTCTCGGCTTTCGGCTTTCAGCTTTCGGCGAGGCTCCACCGAGTGTTTCACAGATCTAAACGAGTGGAGCTACATCATCTGTATTCAGATGAGACTTTCAGCTGCACTGCACCAGTGGTTGGCTGCATCTGGTCCTGTTACAGCTTTCTGATCAGTTTCATTGAGGAAATCCTTAAACAGAGTGTGGTGATGCAGGATACCACAGCAGCCATATTAGTACCATTAGTAACCCTGCTTCGGGGCTGTTGCTAAGCAACCTAAGACTACAGCATCTTATTTTTAGGTTTAAAATGCTTCTCAGCACCTGATGTCCACAGTGTGAGCCCATCCGACTCAAACCTCTGCATGCATCCTTTTGTTAAAAATCACTTTATTCTTCAACCTCTCATCCATAAGAGTGCTGCTGCTCAATATCACCTCTCCTCCTCCTTTATACAATATATTTAGACTCTCTCCTGCCTGGATATAATGTGACAAAGTAGAAGACTTCTTTCAACCAAAGCAAAGATTTTCTTTACAACAAAGCACAGCTGGAAGCCAGCATCGCTGCAGTTGTCAATGTGTGCGTGAATGTCAGAGTGAAGGCAAAAATAACCCGTTGGCTCTCGAGGAAGGTGTTAAGACAGATTGTTAGCACAGAAACTGTCTCCTGCGGTGGCGGCGAGCTCAGCAGGAAACACTGCAGCAGCAGATTCTCACGCTGCAGCGACGAGCCGTCGTGTCTCACAGCGGCGGTGTCAAAACCAGAGTGCCGAGCTCTCACACACACATGCCAGAGACAAAACTGTGTTGATCTGAAGCTACTGCAGGGTACCAGGCTCTGTGTTAACTCCACGTGCACGCCGTCGTGCACTCCCCACAGCGCTGTGAGTCAGAGGAGGACCAACAGAGGAGTCTTTGTTAACTGGGGGAACGGTAGCTAAATAATCCCCCTGCAGGCTAGCTTTGATTGGATCACACAGGATAGTAGGCTCGTGGCCGATGGCGGAGGGCAGAGGACTTCCCTGACCCACATTAAGACCAGCAGCAGAGCAGGGACATAGATGACTCTCTGCTACAGCAGCTGGTTTGGCTGAAATGTCAAACTGACTTTTAAAAGCAATTTCAGCTCAAAAGACTTTAAGAATTAAAAAAAGATGGAACTATTTTGGGGTAGTTTTTTTTTTTTTTTTAATTATTTCTGGTATTTCCACTGGGGTTTTGTGCATAAAGACAACCGTGTGAAGTGCATTCACAACAGTTTTCATCTATAACGTGACAGCTTAGACAAAACTGGAGACACATTACTTTTATTCAACATACAGTAGGACTGATCTGCAGGCATTCCCTCCTTTCTTGGTCAGCCATCTGGTCCATTGAGGCGGGGGTGACACACAGACACACAGTGATCCGTCTGTCTTTCTGGCCTGACTCAGAGGGCTTGCCTTACTGTTTGCATGTGTGGTGACTTTATATTTGAAACAGGGAACCGCAAAAACCACAGAGCCTTCCTTCCTCTTTCTGCCACTACTACGACTCCCAGGGGGACGAACACAGCGCTGCAGTCTCTCTTCACCACCACCGCCTGAGTCTCATTCTTTACTGCTGAGCCATTTATTACAAATCAAGATTTGTTCAGTTCAATAAGATGATTTCTCCAGGATTTCTGGGTGCTGAATGTCTGAGGCAATAAAATATTTGCCCAAGGTACAGATTAGATTAACTAATTATTCTTCCATCAACACCGTCTCCACACACACACACACACAACCATTTCACCATGAAAGCCAATATTATGAACTCCTGAAGATTTTCATCTGTCCGTGCTGTGACCAGGAAAGACTCCTGTAAAGTAACAACATCAGAAGAAGACGAGGGGGAAGAGGAAAAGAATCCTCCTGCAGCAGCAGCGTGTTTGGATCGTCTGTCTTTTCAGCTACATAAACTGGCAGTGAACCTGCAGTAAGTGTTTATCACTTTATCATCAGCCATCTGTCTCGAGCTCTCTGCATTTCTCTGCTCGCCTGCATCAGAGTTGAAATGGAGTCTTATACTTGCAGGCTGCATAATCCCCCAAAAAAAACCCAACATGTTCGTCAGCGTGTGCCTTGATTTCTCTCCTTGTTCTCTGCAGAATAATCAAGGGTCAGAGGGCTGGGCTGATTTTTGCTCCTGAGTGAAAGTTAATTGTGGTTTTAAACTATTTTTCATTGTCAGAACATGACAAAGACAAATCTGAGGTGCTGTAATTTCCTACTTTCTGCAGGTGATATTGTTTCAAATCATGAAACAGGTTTGTGGTGTTGCCCGGATTGTAAATAGCCAAAAGATCTCCAAACTACTGAAGTTAAGGGACCTTTCTTGTCGACGACAGCTTCGTCCTGTTCGAGCTGGTCGTGGGCGCTGCGTTTTCTTCGGTGTCGCTCATTTTGCTTACCGGTATTTTGCTTTTTCCGCTCCTGTTAGCCTGTTAGCCACTGTGTCTGTAAGCATACCTCTGTTTCTGCGATGTGATTGGCTGTTCGTCTTCTTCTTCTGTTGAATGGCAGGCAGCATCTAGCGTTCAAGGTGCATTAGCGCCCCCCCCTCCTGGTGTTTGGGTGGTTTAATTATATTCAACATTTGTATATACACCGTATATATTTATATTGAGGAAAATTATATCGCGATAATTATCGCTTTATCGCTGGAGATGCCCGACTAGAAATATATCCCACAATACAGACAGAAGCCCAAGAGCTGAACTGCTAAAAATCACACAGAAAAACAACTTGGCATTGCAACAACCAAAAACAACACACTGGCTAAATCCTAAAAATAGCAACACACACTCTTTTATATCCTCTGTTGTCCGAGCCGGTTGCCTTAACGACTCTGGCAAAGACACAAATGCTAATAGAGAAATGCACGGGAAGAAATGGGAGTCAGGGAAGGAGAGGGGAGAGTGCTGCGTGGGATTATCTGCTGAGCAGAGCGTCCCTGCTATAAACGAGAGCAGAGGAACCTGACGGCCAGGCACAATCAGTAAATATTTAATGCTGAAACCAGCTCAGGCTCCACTGACACTCTGGGAACATCCTCTCCGTCTGAAACAGGCGTACAGACCCACATTTAAACTTCCTGCTAGTTTAAAATTCTTGATTTTAGCCAAGTATCTGGCACGTTTATAAATTAATATATGCTTATCAGGCTTTTAAATGTTCTGTTTCAAAAACCTTTTCAGTAGATTCATTGTGTTGTCCCTGTATTTCATGGAAAGCAAAGGCAGTTGTAGTGTGTGTGTGTGTGTGGGATTAAATGACCGCACGCACACTATCCATTGTGTCTGTTGTATGCATGTGTGTCTCAGCAGGCCTCTCCTCTTCACCTCTTTGCCCAGTGCCCCAGTTTGAAAGCTGTTAAATAAAACAAGGAGCTCGCTGAGGAAATCAGAGACAGCCACAGAGGAAACAAACACACACACTTTGAATCATCACCTGGGTCATGTTTTAAAAAAAACCACCGTGATAGATGGAGGCTTTTGTCTCGACACCACAACAACAACCGCTAACCGATGCCTGCAGATCCCTGCAGCCTCCTCGAGTTCAGTTCACTTTCTATGCTGAAGATCAGAAGTCAGATCTCCACAAAACAAATGTTCTACAATAAAATGCCGGTCAAAAAGTTTTAATAAAATCCCTTTAATTAAAAAAAAAAACAGGCCCAAATATCCTAAATCAACATGTGGCAGTTGGGAGTTATAAATAATTATTGTCCTCATTAAAAACATGTTCTGTTTAAAGTCTGTTAAGCCTCTGAAAAAAAAAAAAGTTGTTGCTTCACAATTAAAGCTCTCCAATGGCCAAACATTGAGGCTTTTATTGTGAGGAGCTACAGCTTTCTGAACATCCTGTACGGGGCGATACACATTTCACTTTGCATTTTGCCTCCAAATCAGTTTAAAAATGCAGGAAGGAAATGCAGTCTGGTGCACTGACTGAGGACGGGTATCAAAAAACTAAATCCAGGAAGTTTTACTTGATATAAAGTGATGCAGACAACCATGGGGAAAAAAAACAAGGCGCTCCGTCTTCAGGTGAAATTATATTATACATTTATTCTTCAAGCATAAAGGCAACCAAACAGAACAAAGGTCTTCATCAGGGTCTGACAAACACACAGGGATGGGTAACATTTGACAATACTAGTGCTGATACCTGCGTTTTGGTAGAGATACCAAATGATACCTTACTTTAAGAAGTGTAACATAAAGTATCTACTAATCCCTTTTGCCATTTAGCAAAACAAGTTCTTAAATGTTAAACACAAGCAGCCACACCAGACCTTTGCCCAAGTAAAATAGTGTAAAATTAGCTACATTTATAACCTCAACCAGGATCTGATCAAAGAGCAAGAAACAATATTAATAATGTGACCAGCAGACATATTCTGCGAGGAAGCAGAGAAACCAGGTTCTTACAAATGTTATCTAATAGTGTCCCAATAGCTGCTTAAGGCCGACATAATCATAGCGGTGAGACAATCCTCTGCATTTGAATTTATTTTGGGGGGTCAGAAATGCTTGCCAAGTGTCTGGTGAAGAACATAAGATAATCAGGTTTCTGTTTAATGCTGGTCTGACTGTTTCAGAGTGCAGAGGTCTGGTCTGGTCTGGAGCTGTACCAGACTGTCAGGTAGACAAGTGTGGCACACGGCAGCAGCTACAGTGCTAAACCCCTGATCCAGCCAAACAGCCCCTCCAGATGCCTGCTGTGTGTGTAAGCATATCCCAGATGTACGAGGCCTTACCGTCACAGCTCTCTCTTTGTTACCAGACTAGCACGGCCTGTTTGTTGTGCTCTCCCTCTCTTTTTTCTAAGTCCCTCCCTCCCTCCCTCCTTCCCTCCCACACCCACCCCCAGAGGGAGAATAACCTGTCTAGGTGTGGCCATGTCTGCGTCCATCAGGCTTTATTCTACAGAACAACAAGAGCGAGAACAGGGTCTGCCTTTTGGATCCTGACCTGCCTCAGGATGAACCAGCCAAGAACATAAATCAGCTAGTTTTCTTTCTACACATTTTCTATTTTAACAGTAGATAAGGTAAAAACTGGGCTTTAATATCTAATCTCCCATTCATTTCTTATGAGATTATAGCTTCTATTGGTGTATTTCCTAACACTAATTGCAAAAATGTCAGTGTCTCTGGTCATAATCTGATTTTAAAACCACCCGGCACTCTTAAAGCAGCAGCCACATCCATCCATACATATTAATATTAATTCCCCACCTTTCTAGTCATTTCAGATGTGTGTCAGATCTGGATATAATCGGGTCATCTGAGCTGGGATGTAATCTCTGGGTGGGGGCGGCGGTGGTGATGTGGGTGGGGTGATCTGTCCCACTCTGACAGATGTTGCTGCTCAGCCACAAAATACAATACATACTGAAATATAAGCCATTTAATAAACATGACGCCTGCTCTTAAAAAAAAAAAAAGAACAAAAACACAAATTGGTACCTTAATACTTTCAGGTTCATTGTGAATTTCTTCTGAGGGCTGAGTTGAGCTCAGTATTAGGAATGCAGAGAGTTACCCTTTAACGTTTAAACAAATAGTTTATTTAAGAGATTAAAGCAGGTCAATTGCTGCAAAGGTCGCGAATATTGTGTTTTACCTCTGTGTTGTGATGACACATTTATCTTTAGGTGCCTGCTGTGGAAGGAGATGTTGCTCTGCAGTTCGCAGTTTGCAATAAGGAAATAACACCAACAACACGATAACACATCTTCTCACTTTGGACGAGAGCGACACCGAAACAGCACACATTAGCACACACACAAACAACCGCATACACTGAAAAAAAGTGCGCTAATGGTGAGGCAATGCACATCTAGCTATTGCCTCCAGTGTATAAAACGAGCCGCTGCATTGGCCTCACTTATAACTGTTGAATACAGATAGCAACAGTGAGAACAGGGTTTTGCTTCTTACACTTGTACTGAATGTGAACTCTCACTCTCAGGTGCAGGATGACAGCAGAGCTCTGAAGTGGTGTTTCCAAAAATACCGAGCCCTGCAGAGCGCTGTGGTTCAGAACAGAGAGGCTGCAGCCTCACAGATACAAGTATGAACGCTATCTGCACCCTGCAGACGCAGGAGAGAGATGCAAGGGCGAGCAGAGATTTTCAGGAGGTAACCGAGTCACACAGAGAGGCCGCACAGCACCGGACACATTTTAATGACCGCGGTGAACGGTGATGCGTCATCTTTCAGCTCTTATTGTTTATTTTGTTAGTTCGAATATAGGAGATTTTCAAGTAAAGGATTCTGCATTATTGCCTAATTCTGAAGAGGGAAGAAGAAGAGGGAACTGCAGCTGTATGATGTTCTTTATTTTTTAGCATTATAAGTGCAGCCCAAGCAGACACCTACAGACAATGGGGGTGTGAGGTGAGGTTACGGTAATCCTTCCATTAAAACACGACTGCCGTGTTTGTTCACGAGGAAGTTGCTGAAAGCAAAGTTGAACTGCAGCTTCATCTTTTTTCAGTACACTATTGTTTTCAAGATGTTCCTTCCCTGTATGATTTCCCTGTGTGTCAAATGGACCGTAGAAGATGAACAATAACTTTAGGACAAATGTGCATATGAACACACACAATGCATGCAAACACACACACACACACACACACACACACACACACACACACACACACACCCCCGTGCAGTAGGTGAGGACATGAGAGGGGCGTGTGTTTGTTTCACTGCACAGTGTTTAGTAGCAGCCAAACCCACAGCTATGTGACTCTGCTGGAAAACCAGAGTGGGGAAAACCTCACTTTCAAACTGCAGTCAACCCCCCTCCCCAAGACCCATAATAAAATGCCCCCCCACCCTCCAACTCCACCCCCAACCTTCACACAGGCATCTAAAACACACACACACGCCACACCTAAACACACATCCTTTTCTTCTGCTGCATTCCTACAAACAGACCACCTCCCCCCACCCCCACCCCCCTCCAACAGTTCTGCATTAGAACACAGTTCACGACACAATCGGCTCAAATATAAAAATGCCACAATCCGCTCTACACACAAACCTCCTGAGCTCCAGGAAAAGGAGCCGAAACCTCTGACACGATCCAGTTCCACCTCACCTTCACAACAGCCCAGTGAGGAGATAACGGATCCCGGGTCGACTACCAGACACCAGGAATAACCCCCCTTCATTAAATTCACCTTTCCAGGATGGTCACTTGCACTGATAGCTGGAACTAATGATTTTCATTATAGACTATTTTTTCCATCATTAGTTTTATCTACAAATGGAGGGAAAAGTGAAAAACACCATTACAAGTCCCCGAGCCAAAGGTGACGTCTTCTAATTGCTTGTTCTGTCCAACCAACAGTCCAAAACTCAACGATATCCAGTTTGACATTAAACCAGCAAATGTTTTCCTTCTTCAAGAATTAATTAAATGATTAAATGATGATCAGTATGATAACTTGTGACTGATGAACTCATTGTTTCAGCACACGATGCAGCACCTCTGGTCCTTCAGTATTCAGAGTACTTTTGAAGGGATGCAAATGAAGCCGTGTACTTTGGATAAAAAGTACTGAGGTCAACGGAAATACCAGGCGGCAAAACTGTTTTTTTTACACAATGGAGAATAGATGAAAAAAATAAGCCTGTATATTCCTTTAAATCCTTTGTCGAGGATACACTTGGGAGGACATATGAAAAAGGGGGGTCTGAGCTTCAACATGCACACTGGCAGCCAACCAAAAGGAAATTCTTGGTCCCTATTGTTGCCAATTTCAATTCATCAGAGGGAAATGCCATTTACTAATCCTCATAACAGCCAAGAAGTACGCTTGTGAACACAGACACAATTAGCGAGAGAGCTGAGGTTATGTCAGACACAAACTGAATCCAGGGATTCATGGCTTCAGTGACATGATGTGCACCCAAGTCCTCCCTCCCACCCTCCCCAAAAAATGCAACTCCTTCCTCGCACACAAAGAGTGGGAGGGAAGCAGACCGTAAAAAAAATCTCTTTGAAAGAGAAAAACATTAGGCTCCGCCACCTCGACACACAGGCCTACAGCCAACCAATATCAATACCAGCACCCTGCAATCTCTCAGCTGATCGGACCGTGTGTTCAAGTCTGCACTTTGAACTCGCCTGCCCAACTAGAAACAAAGCAAATGGCTCCAAAGTGCAGTCAATCACAGGGAGGGGGTGGGTGGGGTCTAAAAACCTTTCTGCAAACAAATATTTGGCGCAACGATTGGCGCCACGACTTCCGCCACATCGTAACCAGCTGGAAACTCTCGCTCCCCCCCCCCACGAGCACCCTCTGCCCCCGAGGAGGATTCTCCCTCTCCTCTGCACCGCACAGACCACATCTGCAATCCTGCAAACCCCCAACTCTTTTTTTTTTTCCCCCTGTCGAGCAAAAAAAACAGGACACCCCGCCCCCCTTTAGTAAAAAGCCCCCTCCCACTGGCCTAGCAGGCTATAATGCGCCACCAAAGGAATGTTTCCCCCTTCCTGCACGCTCTCTCACCGCCACCAATGGCAGAGCAGAGAGAGAGACGGAGGGGGAAACAGAGAGGGGTCGCATTCCTCTCGGCTCTGTCCTCTCGATGCCTGTCTGCTTGACTGACTGGTTCGTTGTTTAGGTCCACAAGCTGATTCTGGATCGTAGTCAGCTGAGGCGGTGGGCTTTCCCACAGCTGACCTGGAATCAGCTGGCAGTGAGGGAATGACCTGCACTTCCATTATCTCACATCCCAAAATGCCTGCAGACATCTACAGTTACAACTAAAAGTGCACTTCTCCAAGTGTGAGAAGTTCAAATAAATTTTGCCCTTAAAGTTTATTCTTGTAATGCTTCTGAAAATACATCTGGACAACCATAATCATCAAAAAAATATCTAATTTCAGGTGTCTGAGCAATCAGGTACTAATATATCAAGATAATATCTAGTAAAATATCTAGTTAATATCTAGTATGTAGAGTAAAAGATGATCCGGGCCGAGCAGATTAAGCATGATTTATACTCAGTGTGTGATACAGATTAAACTGACTGACTGTTCACCTGAGGCAGAGAAACTGAACTAACAATATTACAGATAAACTCACAGATATCTGCTCAACAGCCCTGAATGAGAACAGCTTTAACTCAACAGCAGAGTAGCTTTCTCTTGCATATGCCCCACCCGAGTCAGGTTGGTCCTGCTACGCTGAATCAGCCAATCACATGCACACAGAAAGACAGACAACCAATCAAAGCGTCTGCTCCTTTGATTCTCTAAAAACAGAGCATTGTCTCTTGTTGTTTTTAAGTCGGCCTTCCTCAGACGTTTTCAGCTCCCTTCATTCTTTTAAGTGTTTTGTTGCAGGAAGGCAGGGAGAAAAAGAAAAGCAGCCTGGCAGCTCATCGTGCACAAAGATCTCAGTGGTGTAGCGACGACAGCAGGATGCATTGTTTCATCCGTTTGTCCTGATAAAATGTCACTCACAGCTCATCCTGAGCCAAACCGGGCCATCTGAACCGGCTCCGCCCGCCTGCCAGCCAGTCACACAGAAAGCATGTGAAAGTGGGCGGCAAAAGAACAAACTAACATTCTGTCCAGCTGCCCACCTTGGCAGCAATGGGAAAAAAAACAGTTTGTGTGTTGGACACTGGTGGGGTGTGTGTCAGGGGAGGACACATCTGCACTGACAAAGCTGAAATAATTAAACATCGGACTGGGGAAAAAAAAGTGATTTCTTGTGCCATACAAACACATTTATGTGTCTTTAAAACCTAATTAAACTCAAGTATAAATTGCTCTAACAGAGCATCTGACAGGAAAGTTATATCAAATGATCCCGTCTACCCCCCCGTCTTTCCATCAGTTACAGCTGTTCACTGCACAGTCTGCTCGGCTGTATCGCAGTCCAGCTCCAATCACGTCTGTGCAAACCGGCTCACAGACTGAGAAGGCTGTCAGTGTAGGAAAATGAAGACAGATAAACATCAGTCACTGACCACAACTGATCCTGCCACTGTAACACAACTGATTTATGAGGGGAAATGTTCCACAATTAGCGCTGATAAGAGTGAAGGGAAGAGGATAAAATAAAAACACTGGAACTCTGACGTGAATCCAGAAGGACACTTCTCCTGTAGTCCTTTTGGTTTTTGGCAGCATATCTGCTCTGATTTACATGCTTAGCTCGGGTCACTCACTTTTATTATCTAAAGTTTGATCTTTTTTGTGAGTTAACCAAACACTACTGCATGTGAGGTGAGAGTCAGACAAGTGCCAATTAATCTGATTTCAAAAGTACATCAACATGACAAATAAGAACAATCAGTCAGTCAGCCTTGGCTTGGGTGCTTTACTGCTTTCCTTGTTAGCTCATCCACCCACCTCGCTGTACTTTCTCCCAGCCTCATGACATGAGAAATATGTGCGGCCTAACGGTTGCTGAGGAGCTGGATTTGCATGCACCGCCTGCCACACTGCCAAGAGTTACAATAAAATCTCTGGTGGCGTCAGTGCGTACTTTGACATGTTCCAACATGTGGTGGATCCGAGACAAGAGCAGTGAGAAAAGACTTAATAACATGTTTGTCAGGCGAGGAGCTTCGCCTGTAACAAACTGCAGCTAACTGGACTCAGCTGGGCTCAGTCCAGGTACTCTGGGGTGTTGAGAAATGTTGAGCAACGTGCAAACTGGACAACTGGAAACACGCTGCAAGGACTAACTTCTGCTTGTGCCAAAGAAACACAGACTATCCATATCACAAGAGACTCCCAAAACAAGTTATTCTGGTGCACCTGGGAACCTTAAAGCATTGTGCACTGCATTGTTTACACCAGCAGATAAAGTCCTAATCTTCGAGGTGTCCTTGAGGCTCCTCCTAGAGGAGCTGTGAACTGTGCACCTCCAGTGTTCTGGGTTCAAATGTGAACTGAGGCCTATTGTCACATGATGCCATCTAGTTGTTTCCTCTCCTTGCTCTGTTCTTCCTGTCTCCACTGTGGACACCAAATAAAATCCTAAGCATTGCTGTCTTTTCCCCCTCTTGTATTACTGAACATAGTAAATGTGCACGAGTCAGCATGACAGAAAACCGCTCCTGTTTTTGACCTTATGGACTCTCCCCTCGCACACCACAAGGACAAACCCATTCCCACACTCATTATACCCACTTCTCTCTGGATAGTCCTACAGGAGGCATCACTTTTCTGCAATAACTGGCACAGTGAGCGTGAATACACCGCAGGAATTTGCCCTTGGTTCCCCCCGCCACAGCTCGAGCCTGACTGGGGGACGCGTCCCCAGCCTGTACTGTTCCCAGTCTACCAAACACAATCAGCCGCCACTGATGAGTGCACATTCGCGGAACGTAGAGGAATGGACCTCAGCCCAGGTTTGCGCAACAAGCCTCACTCTGTTAATGATTGGTAGGTTAGATTTTCCTTTTGGAGAAACTTTGACCTGTGTGATCTCCAGACAAACAAGAGTCCTCGCGGTCGACTAACCGACGTGAGCGAGCAGTGAAGACCTGAACCCGCCAGGTTTGATGGTAATCAGCTGCAGGAATGTCTGATGTTGACGGATATAACGCTGAGTGGCCAAATAAAAATGTACGATTCAATGCTCGGCATGCTGTCACACCACTAGAAAGTATGCCAGTCATGTGGATAGTTAGTGAATGAGATAGGGTGCGTAGTCTGGTTAGCACTGCACACACACACCCTCTCAATCATTCCACACTGTTAAGCAATGGTTCCTTCATTATACTGCCTCTCCACTTCCTTATGAGGATTTAGCTGTAAAAAGCTGAGAGACAGTTAGTGTTTTATTCATCATCAGGGTCGCACATTAATCCTTCCGGCCCATTTCCATTTTGGAATTAATCAGAGCTTGAATGGGGTCGACATTTTGACATTTCTTCAGCACAGCGGACGCCTGAAGGGGAAACACTTGGTGAAAAAAACAAAACAAGGTCATCTTAGTCTAGTGAATATTAGTGGACGCTTTCAGTGCCATCCTAGAGGGGGAAACTGCGCACACGTAGCCAAAGTATTAATAAGGAAGTAACATTAGCTTCGATCGTAGCTCAGTAGCATCTATTAAAAACCATGACAGGCAGGAGGAAGAAGTAGAGGATGAGGAGACGTTGGACACCGAGTTGATGAAGATGAGGGAGGGAGGGTAGAGGAGGCCGCTTGTTTTAGACAAATACAAAAGGTGCAATGCTATGTAAACGTTAGTGATTGGTTATAGTGGGGTACGACTGCTATTTTGGCGATAACAGTGGCGCTGATCGGTGTGGGCCTGATGAACCATATGCAGGGTTTGTGCAGCTTTTTAAGGAGTAAAATTCAAGCACTTTTCAAGCGCTTTCAAGGTTCCTAAACCAAAATTTGCAGCAGAGCAAGTGGGCATTCAGTCCTGTGCAGTGAAAGGAGAGTTGCTACAGAAACTTGTATGTTCCTCCAGGGCTGTGGGAAGAACTGGAGCCTCACTGTCACACCACATAATAATATTCTGCATATACCACAACTTAGCCTTGCTCATCATAGCGATCTTGTTTCACTTTCTCACTGTGGTTTAGGTGTGACTTTTCTCGTCACCTGACCTGTCAGACGAGGGACCATCTGTAAAGATGTTATACAGACATTTTATCACTCAGTAATGTTTGAGGATTTATGACTGCTTTTAAAGCAGCTGTAAATCTTCAAATACTCTGAAGGTTTAAAAAAAAAAAAAAAAAAGTAGCTAACCATGTGAGGAATGTCACCAGCAGGGTTATTAATGACTATTTCTCCCTGGTGCTTTAAGAGCAAACCTTACAAACAAAAAGAACTCCTTTAAGTTTTCTATACCAGAAAAAAAAATGGTTAAATGTGGATATAATGAGGCACAGCAGCTTCAGAGTTAAATTCTCTGTAGCCTATATCGGCCTTGAACAGCATCGTATCGGTCAGCTCTTCTGTAGTGAGCAGCAGCAGCAGCAGAAACTCGCCTTCAGTCGGTCTTATCGGCCTCCAGCCATCCAGCAGACAAGCGGGACAGGACGCATGGATAACACACTAAACGCTTCCACTAAACACCGTTTGACTCGCTGTTTTAAGCCCAAAATGTCTGCACAATCACGGTTTGGATTTTTGCAACAATGTGGCGCCCTGTTTCCGCTCTGGGAGGAGAAAAGTGCCGGGGCAACAAAAATAAATCACCTTTGAAAGAGTGAAAGCAGCAGCTTATGTTAGACACAGGCTTGGCTCTGCACACACACACACACAACCCAACAGCGTTTCATTCACAGAGGGAAGGACAAGTCAGAGTGAGAGGAGACAGCTTGACATTGAGGAGACGAGCTAAGAGGAGAGCCAGGCTGGGAGGAAAAATGGGAGATCTAAAGTGGGGCACTGGGAGAGCAAAACCGAGGCCCGCACTCGTCTCTGACCTCCACTCCCCATCCCATCCCTTCCCTGCCATTTTCTTTCTGCCCGCCGACGCCTCCTCTCAGCCCGGCTCGACTCGGCCCAGCCAGGCCTAACTTTGGTCCCCTTACCTTCCTCTGCTGTTTCTCCCAAGCCGGGTCCAGCAGCAGGTCCCGGTCCCAGTCATTCTCTTGCTCCATGTAGGTCTGCACCCCGCCGGCCGAGGATTGGTTATTGGCAGCGTGATAATCTACCATGTCAGCAAAAGCAAACCTGAGTGCGCCACAGAGATAGTCTGCGGTGGGGGGGGGACTTACAAATATAAAAAAATAAAAATGAAAAAAAAAAAGGCAACGACGGCCCAAATCAGAGAGGTGGGAAGGGGAGGGATACACGAGCCAGGGCAGTGTCCGTCTTCTCTCGCCGCGTTCAGCAGTGAGTGCGTTTTTTAATGTGATGAATATCCGGCGTGTGCAGGCAGAAAATCCCCACTGCTGCTGTGAGAAGAAAAGCTTTCCCTCTGAACTGAGAGGCTGCTGGGAGGAACCGGCCGCTCCTACAGGCTGCAGCCACGCACACAAGCTGCACGCGCAGAGGAGCGGCGCTTCCGGTATCACCTTTCAACCACCGACTCACATGAACGCCTCTAACGTCTTTTTATTTGCTTGGTTCGCCTTTAACGCTTCTTTCTCTCACACACAAAAGCACTTTGATTTTCTTCACCGTTTTTTAATTAAAAAAAAAACAACACACATTTTCATTCAACATAAGCCATAAAAACAAAACTACGAAATATATTTAATCAATTATTGAATAGTCCTCCATAATTATATTCGCCTTTTATTATCAATTTGAAAAATAAAGTGCAAATTTGGGGATTTCTTGTGCAGTTTTGTTGCTCTGTAAAAACCTCCCAATTCCGCTCCCCGAAGTTCTGAGATTTTATTTTGAAGGCAACCTCGCCTAATTTCCGGTGTGAATCTGTGTATTTCTGTGCGGCTTGACACACCTGTCTCCAGCAGCTTCTATAGGCCCAGACAGCTCGTGAATATTCATGAGCATTTGAACATGAGCTGCTCAAACAATGACACGTTATAAATCTGAAATATTGAAACGCTGAAAACTTCCTGTTCTTTTAGTGTTGTTGCTTTTGTTTGGAATTGTTTGGATTTTGACAGCTTTGCAGTTTACAATTTCTACAAATTTCTAACCCCTGGCAGCCATTGGTTTCCATTCATTTCTGCACAGCTGCATTATCTTTATGTGGTAACTCACTGAAGGATCTTTCAAGTTAATCTGCAATGCCAGGCCATGCAACGATGATTTAACTTTCACAGAAATGAACAGAGTTTATGTTCGCTGTGATGGATCAGCCTACACAGCTTGAGCAAGCTTCACGAGTCTTTTCATTTATCTTCATACTGTATCAAAATATAAGGGCAGCAATGTGCCGTTATCCAGCTAATACAGGCCCACGTTTCAGCAAGAACTGCATCAAATGAAGGAGGTAGAATAATATTATGCAGGATGAATGATATTTGTTAGTGACTTAGGTGGACAAGTACAGCTGGTGGTTCTGAGGGTCGCGACCTCTCTGAGCATCACAAGATGGCGTGGGGCCAGAAGCTGCTTAATCAGAAATATCTCTTTAATTTAGATCTAATGTCCCTGATTATTCTTATTTTTAAAAACATTTTCCTTGTTACATATCAAATAGAGTCCAGTGTCTCGGCCTCTCTCTGCGATAATTAAAAAATGAACAGCCTGAAAAGAGAAAATCAATTTTTAGTAGTGGACTAATGCCCTGACTGTGACCATAAGGGGTCATAATCCAAACCGTTTGAGAACCACTGACCCAGAGGACTGACACTCATAAAACAGACCAGCCTGAGCTGCGGTCTCATCCATTACATCTGCCGGGAGGAGGCACAGGCGGCCTGCAGGGTGACTGTCCTGCACTGCAGGAGCCACCTACAGAAGTAGGTCATGCTCAGGCTGTCCTGGTCGATTAGCGTCACCGCTGCCCGGAGCAGCGTATAGACTGCAGCAGGACCGTGCCTCAGCTTTGATGTTGTCATGTGAGGCCATGTAGTGCAGCTCTGCCACTAACCGCTCTGTGATTGGTCACAACAGCCCCGAGTCTGGGCTCATTAGCAGGAAGGAGGCACTTGTGAATGGGCTGGTTTATTATTTTTCAAAGAGGGACTGAACAAAGACAAGCTAAGTCAAGTTTACACAGGGCATGACGATGCAAATGCAAAGACTCCATCACTGTTTGGTGTACATGTCCCACAAACAACACGTTTTCTGTTGAGTATTTAGTGTGACAGGGACACTATTTCTGGAAAAAGATGTTGCTGGTTAAATATTTAAAAAATTTCAGTTTCAAAGCTGAAGGCCACAAACTAAATTCAGTTCTCTTCCGCTGATCTGAGCAGCAGATATTGCAGAGACAGATATCTCAATCAAAACAAAAACTATCTGTATGGACAGATACCAGCTGAGGTAAGTGAGAAAATATCTGATTTTTACCACCACTGTAGATTTTTCTACACTGAATTCTGTAACTGCTGCTTGTGTGAGTGAGAGTAGTTGTACGTTTTAGTGAATTTGACCGACTCTTCAGGGATTTGGTCTGGATTTGTCTCATGTTTTTGAAAAAACACCCACTAATGGAGCCCACGCAGTCCGTAATATAGTATAGCACAGCGATGATGGCTTTTATTTTCACATAAATGAGTTCCTGTGGGACCAGACAAAAGACAAAAAGAGTTTCAACAAAGCACACTGAGACAGAGACAGTGTGTTAGGGTGTGACTGACTGTAACATGCCATCCTAAAAGTCAGTTCTCACTTTAAAGAACGATGCTGGAAGACGGATATTTACACATACCAGACATCAGCAAAGAACAGAGGGTCATTTCTCAAAATATCCCCTGTGGCCGGGGTCACGGCAGAGACGGACCCCGCAGAGGAGACCGATATAACCGGGCTGGGAGATGTGGAATCAGACGGGACCAAAGACACCAATAAAACAGACAGAAAACATTCAGAAGCACCCAAAGTGTTTGTGACACCAATTTGAAGAGAAACAGTTGCACGAGTGAATATCTGTGAGTTTCTCAGGTCAGAGGGAGGAACATGAACAGCGCATCAATTTTAATCAACTTTTACACATCCTGTTGGCCATTCGCGTTACTAAAATAGTTTAATTCATCTTATTTTTTTCAATATAACAAAGCCAAATGAAGAAGCACCAACATCTGAGAATATCGGTGCTGGTAGCCTTGAAGCAAACTGGAGAAGAAGGACTCACAGACTCTGACTCTTTCTATATTCTTTATTCACGCAGCATTATGTTGAAACAAAGGCCGACATCTTATCAGAGGCAAACGGAAGAAAGGAGTTGAAAACCACTTGATACAACTACTACATACATATTAGAGCTGCAACGATTAGTTGATTAATCGATTAGTCGATCGAAAGAAAATGAATTGCCAATTATTTTGATAATTGATCATTTTTCAAGCAAAAAAGTCAAACATTTACTGGTTCCAGCTTTTTAAATGTGAGGATTTGCTGCTTTTCTTTGTCTTTTCTGACAGTAAATGAAAAGTCTTTGGGTTTTGGACAAAAGAAGCAATTTGAAGACGTCACTTTGGGCTCTGGGAAGTGTGTGTGTATACTGTATTATAATGTATTTAATAAAATGAACATTTAAAATGCCTAAATAACAAAAATCAAACCAAGAAATAAAGTGAAATACACATTGGTAAATGTATTTCCTCTTTATGTGTGCATTTACTGTGTCATAAGGGGGAAAGTTTGTTTGATTTGTTTTTATGTAGGCTTTTTAAATCTTCCATACTAATAATGGAAACTTTGATGAGGAGAAACTTTATTTTAGTGTTGAACATAGTTGAAGGTAGTTATTTTACACTGCTGTTCATTTTCATATTAGACTGGAGGGGGTCCAATATCCATAATTCAGGCTGACAACATCTCAAAGTTTCATTCTTTAAATCACTGAGGGGACCTTTGACCTTCCACCCCGGATGTTTCCGTGACTGAAGAGAGTTTCCATAGTTACTGTCTGACTACATGACGGCTGCATACAGGAGGGAAAATAACTGGCATTAAGAAGCACAAAGCCCGTTTTCTGTTTGGTACATGTTTCTATCATTGAACTAAACTGTACAGCTACTTTCATACAATCATGCATGAAAAACAGAAGAGCAGGTCCTGATGGATCCGGCTGAGTGGACCGGGCCGGCTCAGTTGTACATGGTCATGTGGAGCCACTGGAACCAATCAGACAACAGGAAACATTTAGTTGAAAACCTTAATATGAATATACTTTATTATCACGTTTAACAGGTCTAATAAAGAACCTGCCAAACTGAGATTTAGATACATCACACCTGCCACCTCTGTTTTTGTATTTCTTTCAGTTCCGTATTCAAACTATCAGATATACAGATATAAATCCATGTTCACACCTGTCTGTAGCTGACGGTCACGGTTCCCATCCCCACCATGTCGTACGCCTGAAATTTGTCTGCAAAAGATGACAAAAACGATGAACAAATAGACAAACATTTGAACTGTGCTGGTTTCTGCCTGTAGCAGCGGGGGGGGGGTTTACTGTGTCAGGACGCCTTGCATCAGTTTTAGTAAACGAGAAGCTTCTAAACTTTCTGACTCAGAGTGCGGCAAAAACGCCAAAACAAACTATGTCAAGTTTTTCAATTCGCTGTTGCCAGGTGGAACCCGAATGTTAGTTTTGAACTTTATAGATAAATGTTAATAATGTATGTTAGTTTAAATGTATAAAGGTCAGATAGTTTTAATGACTTTGTAGTTATTTTGTCTCTTTCAGTCTAGTTTTAGTCGCTGACTAGTTGTACTTTTAAATTCCATCTTTCCATTTTTGTTTAGTTTGTGACTGTTTCATGTCAGTAACAAATATTTTTGTTTCAGTTTTCTTTGACTAAATGAACCTGAAACCCTTTGTTATCTACTAGCTGTCAACTTTTCAGGACAAAATCCAGCCTGTTTATGGCTGGTTTTAGTTTGTGTGACTGCATGTTTGTCAAAGGATGGAAGATTTTCATTTGACAGCAGCAAAATAGTTTTCAGCAGAGGTCGGGGGTGGTGACAGATTGGTATATAAGGATAACTAACACTGTGTAGTAAACTATAAAAATAACCAGTTGCAAAGCCCTCATCTTCTTGGACAGATAACTCTCTAAATATTCCAGAAAATATCACATTTTTCCACCTTGTTGCTCATCAAACATCGTCTCCGCTGTTTTCTGTTCTAACTTCTAGCATGAAAACATCTCTCTCCTCTCTTCCTCCATGTCTGCCTCGTGGCAGGATATGTTGGATTGAATTATTTAAGTGATTTAAACATGTTATTGTTATCTCCCTCCCTTACGGATCATGCTCTCCAGCTTCATCAGCAGGTACAGGAAGCCGGGGTAACTGATGGTCATGTCCGGCTCCGTGTATCTCAGTCCAACCAGCTGCATTACCAACTCATCCACCATGATGCCTGGAGCAGAGACGAACAAACCCAGGTCAGAATAAATCACTTTATTCAACAGGTGCAGGACATCAACTGTCTGTGGACCTCACATATTGAAATTCACATGTGTACAGGTAAATGCCAGGCTGTACCTACCAAACATTATGAATAAACAGAGGAATAAAGAGTTTTAAGGGTAGTACTGTTCCCTTCCCTGATATCTTACTGGTGTTTTACTGAAATAGCAGTTTTAAAATGTACTTGATTCAAAGTAAAAAGTAGTAAAATATATTCTTACTCAGTGATTTTTATGACTTCAAAAGAGGAGAGTGCAAAACATTTCAAAATAAAGTGCACCTTCAGAGGAAGGCCAGAATACTCTTCAATGGCCTCACAGTTATCCAGCATTTGTTCGCCTGTAACCTGTAGTGAGGTTTACGACCCTGCTTTAAACCTACTTTACATCATGCGTAATCTGAATCTAAACAAAAAGGGCTGAGCCACCACCAAACTGAATGAAGGGTCTTTTCAATACAGAGCAGAGAGGAGTTATTAATGTTCTCTGATGCTGTAAAAAGTTAGTTTACATCAGTAATGAAAAAAAAAAAGATTCTTCATCTATTTCAAACTCTTTAATTATATATGTGACTATAATTGAAAGTAGTCAGAGTAAATATAACGATTTACTTCCACCTTTGCGAGGTTAAAGAGCAGAGAGGAAGAGGTAAAGAGAGGTGGTTTGGCTCCCCCTGCTGGCCAGATACGTTTTCCTGCTCGATGCAGCTGAGAAACGTTTGAATGAACTGTCTATTTATTCCTCAATCCTACCTGCTGCCTTCAGAGCGGGAGCGACCTCTTGGTACTCGAGCCGCTTCGTTTTGTTCTTGTCATACACCAGGAAGATATCCTGAGGAGAGATTCACCACGACACACTGAGTGCATGACAACCTGCATATACACTGACTAACGTGTCTCACAGAGGAGCTCAGCTCTGCAGAAAGCTGTGTGAGAACTGGAAACTCAGCTGTGAAAGTTAATTGTTTAAAGCTACATTTTTTGGGAGATCAACTGAGAGCAAAGCACAACGGTGCCCTGCAAAAACATAATCAAAATAAGTTTTACAATAAAAAAATGTAAAAAGTGTAAAATTAACATGCCTATACAAAACACAAGACAAAACCACAAAGAAAAAATAAGACAGTAAAACAGTATATTAAACAGCAGCATTCATTATGTAAAACATCGTTCAACAGAAGCTTAAACTGTTTAAGGTTAAAAACGAACTTAACAAGAGTCCTGAAGCTTATTCCACCTAAGTGGAGCCTAATAGGTGAATGCAGTTTTTCCCAATGATGAATGGGATATCCAAGATAATGTATTCTTGTGAACGAGTTCGGTATTCCATATTTCTGAGTCTTAAAAGTGATGATGCATAAAATGGTGGCTTATTAAGAACAGCTTTGTAAATAAAAAGTAGACAGTGTTGTTCCCTACCTGCCTTCTCATAGGGAATACATGATACAAGAGAAAACCCCAAACACACTTGTGCTTATTTGACTAATTACATACCGATCAGTAATGGACAGATTGTTATTTCTGTAATGCAGATATTGCCCAGTTGTGAAAATCTTCTGAGCAACAGAAGAGTGAAACATGGACGGTTTTATCCAGAATGATGAGTTTAAACTTAAAATGGCAGCGTTGTTGCTCACTAAGAAACACACAGCGTCACAGTGGACTCAGTGTGTTGATATATCAATATATCAATCTTAACGTTGTGTTACTGGTATTGTGCACTGTCCAAATATTGGACAAATTGTATTTTGATGCTTTGGCAACATCGCTTTTAGTATTTTGGTTTATCTCTGATATAAAATGGTAAAAGACAGAGACAAGCAGTATATTTAGGGAGAAAGATCTCCAGCCTGTACAGACTTTTGCATGCCGCATGTGTTGTTGTTCTTGATGCTGTTACTGTCGTGGTGTGTTGCTAACCTTACCGTCCACCTGCTGATCTTGTCCCACAGACTCTGGAACTCTGACCAGTTTAGCTGAGCGCTGCCTTGGCTCTGGGGAAAACACTGAGGTCAAGGAAATCAACCAGACAGTCCTCAACAGTGACGGCTCTGAAAGACGGAGCCGAGACGCTGCTGAAAGGCAGCTTAAGAATCAATAAACACGCTTAGTTGCAGGTTTGTTCAGCACACCGAGCTAAAGCGGATGCAGTAAGTCCTCCCTTCATGAAACTGTTTTAGAGAGGTGCTGATTCAACTATACAGTCTTCTGCTGCTGTTTAATCATATTGCATTATATAGAGAGGTGTTTCTGTTGTTTAGTCTACACTCACTCATATAATTAACCTGTCAGCGCTCTTATGCAGAGTAGCAGGAGTCAGCAACATCTTTTATCAGGTAGGCAAGTGTAGTATTAGTGTTTTTCAGAGACTCAGCAGCTATAATAAGCAGTGATAATAATACCAGTAATAATAACAAGGGTATTGCTGACGTTCAGAGCCTGGATAGCTCAGTCGGTAGAGCATCAGACTTTTAATCTGAGGGTCCAGGGTTCAAGTCCCTGTTCAGGCGAGGGAAGTTTTACAATGCTTGACAACAACAGAGAAATCATGACTTTAATTAGATTCTACGTACAGTACTAAATATTAAACAGTATGCACATCACACACAGTTTCTGCAGTTAAAAACTAGACAGCAATGTACTGTAAGAACTGCAACTTTGGAACGATAGTGTCAATTCATTTTCCTTTTTAAGATTTCCTTTTTCTGTTTTGTTTTCCAAGATCTTCCTCTACACCATTTTTAATTTATTTTATTTTATGCAGTAATATTTACTGTGTGCACTGCATTATGGGACAATGGTGTACTACTACTAATATTTATAATAGTTAGATGGAATTGAGGCACAAATATTGAATCCTAAGTTGGAGACGTGATGCATTTGATTTCAGTTTAGTCACTGGCTTCCAGACAAACTAGAAATGTGACTGAAATGAAGCATACAGTTCAGTAACTAATCTTCAGGAGTTGCTGTTTTTGTCAGTTACAAGCTTAAAACTTGCCTCGCCTGAACAGGGACTTGAACCCTGGACCCTCAGATTAAAAGTCTGATGCTCTACCGACTGAGCTATCCAGGCTCTTCTTGCATTGTCTCACAGTGAACTTGTTCAGATATAATATTACTTTTCAAGGATACATCCATGAGGACCACCAAGCTCTTGCAGTGCTCCAGAGCCAAGTACTTCTCACTGCCGGCCAACTCTGAGCACAACAGGTAACATCATCAGCGGCCATTTTAACATGCAAACAACAACTGTAAACTCGTGGAGAAAAGCATGACAATCACAAAAATACAAACACACCAATGTTATCTCTTTCTCTCGTTTACTATCTGTCACCATCTCCTGCAGGCTAGTACCAACTTTACAGCAGGATGTAATATTGAAGTCTAAAACCTCTTAAACGTCTCAGAACACAGCAGAGTGGGGGATTTGATGAGAGAAATCCTTATTTTCCTCCTCCTTTATTTTGATTTCCTTCAGATGGAGACAGAGGGACTTAAGAGCAGAAGCTATTGAGGTCAACTGGATGATCCATTGTGTGTGGTGACCCACTGTAAAAGTAATAATCGTCATCTAATCCTACCTTAAATCTCATGAACACGTGTCATGAAACATAAGGGAAGTGTGGTAAAAAGATTTAAAAAACAGCAACAAGAGGCACTGTTTTAAGAGGCAGATTAAAAGATACAGATAAACTTGAGGAACTAAATGCAACAAACCAATCATCTTGAGTTTTTATCTACATTTTGGAGCAACTATAGACGTCATTCCAGACGAATCCCTGCCAAACACGTGATACTAAAATCAAAGGAGGTAACCGCTGTAGAAATGTCAAAATCAGACATTATTCGGTTTTGTTGTTCCAGTGAGAATCCATCAGGGATGACTCATGAATTGTTCCCCTGTTCACAATAGGAATTTCATTTTGGAAACAATCTTCTGTTTCCAGACTGAACATGTGTATTAATCTGCCCCTGAAGGCAGACAGAGAGACACCACTGACCTCCTCCCTGTATGGCCTCAGTCAGCAGGTTGTGGAGGTGCACTGGTTTGCAAAACCCCTTCTGACAACACAAAACAGGAAACATTCACAGCACAAGGCATAAAGGGTTAGCGTAACACACACAGAGACTCTCCTCTTTACATATCTACGTTTAAAACACAGAACAAACAGCTCCTCACAGTTTGTGGTTTAAACTGGTAAATTGCACATAACTTTTAGTATTTGTATGAACCTGCTCGGAGCGGCAGAAGGGTGGAGTTACCCACACCAGTACGGAGGATACATCCATGTGGCACCTTAAAGTAGGTGAAAGCTAAAACCCATTTTTCAGATGGCGGTGAGCCCAGCTGTGGTCTGGATGTACAAGCAAATCTCACCTTGTTGCAGTGCTTCTTGAACAGCTGTGAGATAGATTTAGGCGAAGGAAGCGCAACCTGGTGAGGATATGCAGGCTGCAGGAAGAAAATACAGAAACAAGCCTTTACCTTCACAAACAAATGCCTACTGTACAACGTTTAGCAATATATTCGTGTACCATGTTTGAAAAATGTTGCCTTGACACAGAGATTAGAACTCAACCCTCCAAGTGTCAAGATTTCTCATATATGTGTTTTCCTTACGTGAAGTGGAAGGCAGTGTTTTCTTCTTGACTGCTGGCTCTTGCAGCACAGATTGACATCAGTTGCATTTAGACTCAAGATGCAGAAGTACCGCACTGACAGAGTGATGGAAACGTACACACAGACAACGACTCGCAGTCCCAGATTAAACTAATCTGCAGGTCTTTGGACTGTTTGAGGAAACCCATGTAGACAAAAGAGCAGCGTCACCAATCCACAATATGTAAATCACTATAGCTCAAATAACATGTACATGTCAATCAGAGAATTGAACGTGTAGAATGCTTTAAACAGGGCCTGGATAGCTCAGTCGGTAGAGCATCAGACTTTTAATCTGAGGGTCCAGGGTTCAAGTCCCTGTTCAGGCGAGATGCATTTAAGATGCTTAGATCTGAACAATTTTTCAGTTTAATAACTTGCTTTGTCTAATTACATACTTACAAGTGAACACTGTGCAAATTGTCATAGTCAGATTTGCAGGTAATTTACAAGTACTTTAAGGAAATTAAGTAATATAGATAAGATCAAGCTGAAACCTCAGAACGTTAATTAAATGGAAACTTCACTTAAACTGTTCAGTACATGTAATTTCTGTCCTTCACTTGATATTTCTGCAGCTGTGAGTAGATAAAAATACATAAAATGCAACTTTGGGGTGTCACAGTCAATTAAACTTCAAAAAGAGAAATAAAAGGAAGATTTAAGATCATATATATATAGTTTTTCAAGATCTTTCCAAAGCTGTGCAATTACTCTTTTTCCAGCTCTTAACAGCTCCTCTATTTTATGTTTGCATTGCATTGTGGGACAAAGGTTTACATGCAACAGACCACCTACAAATTAGTTGCTATAAGCTATTTAAAAAATGATGTCTCCTAATTTCGTTTGAGCCCCATTTGAGCATTTATTTAGTTAGTAAGTGTCTCCTACCTCTGTTAATGCAGAGATGTCTTGTGCCATTGGTCTGCGAGCTGGACTGGAAAAAAAGAATGAAAACATATTAAAATCATCATATTTGCAATCACAAATCCTAAAGTTCGACATCTAAAGAAACAGTTCTGTCGTCATTGTGGAAGTGACCATGGATCACACTGTTCTTTTGGGACACTGACGAGTGCACTAAATAATTAACCTTGGCTGTTTTTAACTTCTTAGAGGTTCAGATCTCAAACCTGCAGTGTTAAATATAATGCAAGCTGCTATTTTGTATTAACTTCTCTCGTTCATTATCAGCTCTCCTGACCTGCAGCTGCGTGCACTTAATTATGACTCTGTAATACAGCATGTGACCTCTCATCAGCAGATTTGGAGGTTGTCTTTTTGACTCTTAAACACACAGTTAGATGGTGCCTGATGGGTATTTTATCACGACTCACGTGGCAGCGTTGCCCTGTTCTGTGAGCAACCGGAGGAGGAACGCTCCCTGCTGATTGGGCTCGGCGGTTGAAGGGATGATGATGTAACGACCTGGTGGAAGAGAGCCGCGAAGAACCACCTCCCGACGTGAGGAGTAACTGGGGCTGCAGAGGACCGGGTGGAGCACGCTCAAGTCGTCACGCGACAGGTACGTATTCTTAGGATGGGCCTGGAGAGACAGCACACACTTATAATACATGTATCTACACTGAGAGTACAAACTACTGAGCCAATGTTTTCAAATCTTCATCAACACCATGGACGTCGTCAATGACCAAACTTCACTTCCAGAAAGCAGATTTATTTCCCTTCTGGAGCTTTGAATCTTGTTTGGTTTTATTCTGCCTCACTAGGTGAGTAATTTGATTAATCATCATCATTTAATTAATTAATAGCTGACATCATGTCTTACTGTGTGTGTGTGTGTGTGTGTGTGTGTGTACCGGGTATATATGCAGGGCTATGGCCAGGTCAATGCCCCTACGTCTCCGGTTTTTCTGCATCAGAGCCAAAATGAAGGAGCAGGTCTTCTGAGAGTCAGCTGTGTCCCTGTCCACCTCCGACAAGACAAAGTTGAACTGGGGGTTCTGCCAGAACAAACCTGGAAACACACACACACAACCACACACACACACACACTATTAGTACTATACTTTTCTATACTGCATTCCTTAGCCTTTAACCCTAAACTGAAGTCTGTACATGAATATGAATGTGAACATGAACTGTTTCCCTCCTTCGTCTCTCACTATGAGGACAACTGGTCCTCATACTTTTATATTTTGTACTAATAGGAAATTATGCTTCATGTGCTGACAAACATAAAATGCAACTTTGGAACTTCAAAAAGAGAAGTAAAAGGAACATTTAAGATATATTCTGTTTATATTGTGTGTATATATAGTTTTTCCAGATCCAGTGGTGTGGTGTGACTCTGTGTTCAAATCCCTGATAACTAGATCAATAAGAGAGAAGATTTGCCCGAGAATAAGGTCAAATCAGACCACACCTACACAGACAGACAGACAGACTGCATGGAGCCACAGTCGGAACTGTACAAACAAACTTGTCTCAACTTGATGTGAGTCGACAACTAATCCTAATTAACGGATCACTAACGTCACTAATGTCAGACTTTATATTTAAAATAAAAACTGTCTAACTAACTAAATGGCTCTCATATTACATTTTAACACAACATTTATTTCTGCAGTAATAATCCCATAAGGACAACAATACATACTTGTCACCCCGTGGCTCCCTCTTTTTAACAGAAATACTGATCTCACTGAGTGATTTATTATTTCTGATCGACTCTGCTTTGCTGTCATTTCTTTCATTAAGCCACTGTTAATTAAACTCCCTTCGGTGAACCTTCCTGCAGATGTTTCACAGCAAAGGCCTTACAGGGAAAGGGGATTTTATTTCCTGCTGAACATGGTGGAAGGCTTTTAACGTGAAAGTGTGGATCAACAGGAAACAGCAGCAACAGTAAGTCAACACTGCAAATGGGAGGAAATACTTACTCAAATATAAAAATATAATATGTATAATATGGTGATAATAACATGGTTTTCTCTTCAGTTTCAGTAAATAATGGTACAAACCCACGTCTCATGCACGGAACAATAAACACAGACATTTTTCATTGTGTATCATCATGTGTCTTACCCCCTTGGTGAGAGCCTCCTGCTGTGATGCACGGCACCCAGTTCCCATGATGCATTATGCTGCACCACGGCTGCATGCTGGAGCCTGATTTGCCGACAGTGTCAGTCAGGTGACAAACCTCCATAAAGTCAAAGTGCTGTCGGAAGTCTGACACCGACATCCTGATGGAGAGAGAAGAACAATTTTGAACTATTAACATATTTATTTTTTAAATCATTGGAAAAAATGTCTCCACAAAAATGTAATTCCCTGACTCCATGATTTATAAAGAAACCTGCGATGAAAACATTTTCCAGATTATCAGTCAGTCAGTATGTTAACAGCAGCAGCTGTGTTTATGTAGCTTTGTGTTGCCGTGTGTCACACCGCCATCTTTTTTTTCTTTCTTTGACAAATGAGAATAAAAGCATGTGTGCGTGAGAAAAGGTAATGTCGAGGATAAGCCGACTTGTTTGCCTTTGTGTCTCCTGTTGTGCTTGAGACTCACATGTCAGAGTGTTTTGTTTTGTGTTTGCAGACGGCGGCTGTTACGAGTCAGAGTCAGCAGAGACGTATGTCCCAGAGAGACACAGTGGCACTACAAACTCACCAGAACTCCCCGTCATCCTGGCTGACTCTGCCCAGTCTTTTCTGCTCCTCGACGCTCACTGTCTTCCACTCTGGACTGGAGAGAGAGAGAGACAGAAACAGAGAGAGAGACACAGAGGGGAGACTTTTATATTTATGCCCAAAATAAATGTGTAAAATATTTATTTCCAAATCTTAACACTCTCGCAGGAAAACAACAGGTGTTACGAAGTTAGATCATATTTTTGTCTTCCCATAACCCAAGAGACATATTCTTGATTACATTATAAAATACTGTATGTAAATACAGATAAATAATATGCACAATCACTTTTGAATGAAACTGTTATTTTATTCAAAGCTGGCCGGGGATCACCGCCTCTGCATCAGTATTGTTTTTGCGTTTATTGCCACATGTATTCTTGTCAAACTCATGATAGAACCTGTTTAAATTTTAAGTTTTACTTTGAATTTGAGAAACAGTGACGAAGACAAGCAGCCAGAGAAGAGGTGAGAAACGTGAGAAGGACTGAGACAGAACCACAAACACACACAAACAATTTCAGGTAGTTATAGAGGGAGAACGTCTATGAATCTTACTGGTTATATTCATTAATGCATTTTTATTTAACAGTTATAAAATTGAAAACCTGACTAATTTGGCGGATGTAGATGTGTACCAACCCTTTAAAGTCACTCCAGGGCCCCTCCCACTCCGTGTTGCCCCAGGGGTTCAGGATTCGCACCAAATCCTCGGTGCCGTATGTCGTCTTCACCTGGCGGAGGAGGAGAAAAACCAACAGACAGGAAAGGTGAGAGCAGAGAACAGGTCGTGATGAATTGTCGTCGTCGATTTTAGTATTTGTAGCCTCAGTAGAAAGAGTTCTCCTGCTCGCTGAAGTGCACACATGCATCTTTCATTGCAGTTTCACATTTACGTCCAGAAACTCACAGGGTTGTGATCAGGCTTTGGCCGAAAAACATATCCGAAGCACGCTGATACCAAGATTGTTTTTATAATGTGAACAATAGTATTTTTGGACTTTATGAGAAGTACTGCCATTGGTGGTTATTTTGTGATACATTTTTTTCCAGTTGTAGGTAAAGTCAAGCTCTGTAAGATATACAAATATGAATGTTAAAGGGTAATTCCGGTATTTTGGGGTCTAAATGACTAATAGTTACCAAAGACTCTGGCTCAGATTGTTATTCGAAGTGTCTGACAACATTATGGACATGACCCCTACAGAGACAGAGTAAGATCCTTTTTGTTTAACCAGAAACAGAAGTCTCACTCAAAGAAAAGTCTCGCTCTGAAATGTCGCAAGAGCTGAGGTGTTGCAGGAAAACAATGGTACAGGCATTTCTTTTAAATCTTGTTTAGGAACGCGTACCTTCTCTACTGCAGTCAGAGAGTAGGCATGTCTGAACATGATCCCCATTTCAGTCTTTTGCTCCAAAGGACCCTGGAGGGAAAGAAAACATCCACCCACAGTCAGAACAGAAGGAAAAAGGCAAAATTACACTCACGTGACTCATCACATACACATAAACCTTCAGTGGGAACATGTTCTGCTTCTGTGTTTCCCAGCAGGTCCAGGGATTTAAACTAGGCCAAGTCAAATGCCACCGCTGGCCACCGTACCTGACTGTTGGCACAGTTGATGAGTGCTTCTTTGGCCAGCAGGCATCTGAGAAACGCTAGCAGGTCTTTGGGCAGCAAGGCGATGTTAAAAACCTCAGCCACCCCGCCCGTCATATCAACCATGGCCTCATGAGGGAAGCCCATGTCCAGAGCTCTGTAGCCACCTTTCAGCCTGGGACAGAAGACGCATGGAGGACAAAAACACATGGTAAATGGACTGGTGGTAAATAACTGGACAAACAAGGTGACAAAGTCGTAGCGAGAATACAAAGGCTCATGAGATTCATTTCCCTGAGGAAACATGATATGGTAAATAGATTAACAGATAAAGAGATTTTCAAATTTAAGGGAGACACAAATGAGTAAATCTGTTGCAGTATTGAGGATGTACTTTCCAGTGTGTTTGGATTTTGTAACTTCCCTTGTAAGATTAGAGAGGGGAAAGTATGCAGAGACGAAAAGATGAGTCTGCTGCTCACTGAAACCTCAGGATGTCACGGATTTAACAAGCACCATAGATGAACTTCTGAACATTTTGTTTTTGTAATATTATTCTCAAGTTATAGTTTATTCTCAAGTTATAGTTTATTCTCAAGTTGACATGAACTCACTTGGCGTAGGCCTTCTCCAGCAGGGGGCTCCAGAACTCGTCTTTCTCTGGGGAGCTGAGATAGATCAGCTTGTTGTCCTGAGTCGGCAACAAGTCGTCTATCTTCACCTCCTCCCACTGACCGTACTGCCAGAACTACAGAAAGAGGGAGAGAGAGGTCCTACTCAGTTTCATAACTTTTCCAAAATCTGCCATCATGCAGAAATTGTTATCTAAATGAAAGCTACACCAACACAAGGAAAGAAGGAGACAAGAAAGATGTGAGACTTTAAATTTCTTTTTGTCATTGTCCTTGATTATTTTAAACCCCATGTCTTTATAGGGTATTCACACTAAACCCGCAGTTAAATAGTGGCTTCTTGATATTGAGAATTCAACAAGGAAAAAGAAAATTTGAATGTAAGGCAGCGTTCAGGTATTTACCCTGAAGGTGAAGCAGCCGTTGTACCGGTCTTGGAAGCTCTGTTCTAGAGGCATGACCTTGTTGAGCAGGGAGCGATGCATGGAGAGAGACGCAATAGCAGAAAGTAACCAGCAGTCATCTACAGAAAGCAGATTTGAGAAGTAGGTCGGGTTATCAGGAAGGAGCATCTTTTAAAGTCTACATTTCAACACAGAATGTCATGAACCGTTAATAAGCCCTGTTTCCATGTTAAAGGCTCGTCTGTATGCAGCTGTCTGGTGCATCCACTTTAGCCCTCACTTTCCCATAATCCATTGTGAACTGGCCAGTTGATTCATGGGGCATGAAGTCAGAAAATATCACAGGACCACATTGGATTGAATAGGATAAACTTCACTGATTGCTCTTGTTAGGCCTGGACCATCAACCACAGGGTGTTTGTTCTCAGCGATGCCACTGGGACCTTGTATTTGTGGAGGAGGAGCAGGTTCAACCTTGTTCTTATGGTTCTCATAACCTACAAAGTATCAGGCCGCTGGCTTTGGACACAACAAATGTACAAAATACAGTTGAAGAGTTCATTTGCAAAAACAGATAAACGCCATTCTTAAAGTGGAGATGAAATGAAAAATGCCCTTTTAACATTTTTACATCACATCCCCGGTCATACTGCCATGTTACCTGTTTAACAATCTATGCCAAAAAAAATACTTTTTGTATTCGTATATCAAAATCCAATCACATTTTCTTCCTGTAAAACAAAATACGACGTGTGCTTACTTCAGTTTTTAGCGGCACAGAGCTAAGATTCATTAGTTAGCTGGCTAGCAGCAGCAAGGTATGTCGGTGTGTCACGCCCACTTTTCCACGTTCAAATCAAATTCCTCTCAACGTTATGTCCCGCCTGCCTCTCCTGTTTCAGTCGGGAAATACGTCACGATACAGAAGCTCGACACTCTCGAAATGCTGTTTCATCTCAGTTTTAAAAAGAATAAACCAACACCGGTTTGATTGATATAACCTGAAGTGCACAAAAAATATACAGGATTTAGGAAAATAAATAAAAATGGAGCTATCTGTTTTTGCAAATGAACTCTTCAGTTATTCCTGTTCTAGGTCGGGAACCATGGTTATACAAAGAGAGCTGGACAAGGTGCGGCCCAACTGAGGTACTGCAACAAAAATGCCAGGCATCCAGTTCTGATCATTCCGCCTGACATGTAATTACGTTACTTCAGATTTAAAGTTTTGTTATCTGTTCTGTAAACATAAAAACTACACAGAACCAACAAACAAGTATGTAATTGGAACCTAGACTGTCTCTCCATGCAGCAGACTGACCAAGTGAGTCCAGGTGAATGCTGATGGAGGGTAAACTCACCTGACCTCAGCCTGCCTGATGGTTCTATGTACAAATCTCTATAAAGTTTATCCACCTTTTAAGCGTATCCATCTGTAGTCAAAGCTTTTTACTGATCTGTCTTGTGGGAAAGGCTTTTTGTGTGTTTTGTGGACTCATCATGTCTTAAAATACTGTACTGTGCAACACTACTGCAGTTGTCTACTTACTGAGTTTTCCCTGGCAGATGTCCAGGCGCGTAGCTCCATCTACTATGAACTGAGGTGACGGACAGAGCTCCTAGAAACAGTAGGGAGTTTGAGAATTTGTTGAACAGAAGGGGGAGGAGGAGGAGGAGGAGGAGGAGGAGGAGGATGAAACAAGAGGAAGGAGAAAGAGAAAAAATGAGAGATGGGGGTGGAGAGGGAAACAGTCAGATAAGCAACAAATAAAACAGGATTTAGCATGTCTGAACCACAGCAAAGGGAGTGGTGGATAATTATTAAAAGGTCAGCTTTCAGAGCAATGTGGCATAAACTTGGCACAATATCTGTTCTTTTGAAGAAGCACTCGCTGACAGACAGGAAGATTAGTTTCATCTCTGCAAAGTGCTGCCAGCTGTACGATAATTACCATTTTTGTAGATGTACAATGAATCATTCTAAAAGAAAATCTAAATATATGATCATCTTAAGTTAGTAGAAACAACGTTCAGTACAATCCAACCGCACCATAAACATTATAAGCTTCGTGGAGGTAGGATTGTTGTATAAGACTGTGTTAGTTAGGTGGACTCCAAATGGCCTTAGCTTAACTTTTTAAAGAAGAATTTGAAAATGTCAGTGTCAGTTGTCAGGGCATAAAGCTAAAGATCTGTTGATCTTTACAAATCAAGACTCGGTAGTCTAACAATGGCAGCCGTCAGTGGGTTTTTTTAGATCGAAAGTGAAATCAAATCTTGGATTTGGAGGTTCGTGACAGGCCTGGTACTGGCTGACGACAAAAAGGTGTTTACATTGTGAGATTAAATGTGTGAAACATGTTCAAACAACAACTGCAGATTTGTCGAGGCAACTTGAAACAGAAAATATAAATCAGGAAATGTTTCATAATGAACCCAGTGAACTAAATGAAAGACGCTGAAGGGGGCGCCGAGTGCGTACAGTCTGTAACGTATGTGTCTTTTTCTATATGTATTATTACTGACATTAAGTCAGTAAGTCTGACATTTTTTCATTCCTGCAGGCTTTTGTGTTTATTACATCTCCATGTGCTCTTTCAGAAACACACCCATCTGCAATTGTTCCTCTGTCATGCTTTGAAAAATAACTGTCCAGAGGCCAAAGGCTGATGTAGCCTGACCAGTTAATACACTATTACACAAAAGAGCAGGTTCACATCTGGCACGAGGTTATAACTGGTAATAGTTATAAATGTGTCGTGTCTGACTCACAGAGAGATCCAAGTGTGATGCGCTGATAGTAAATCTGATTTTATGAGGCTGTTATGTCAGTTTTATCTAAAACGGCTAACACTCTGTATTTACCTGCAGCATGTCACTTTAATAGCCTGGTATTAAATTTGATGCAAGATCCATAAAAAGGCATAAAGTAGTGTCCCCTGTTTGATTCTGGCCAGGGGCCCCACCTCTCGCTCCCCTCAGTACCTGTCAGCTTTCTACTTAGTGATCACTGAGAAATTACTATAATTTACTTTACTGACTTGTTGTTTTTCAGTGATATTAATAGTAAGTTTACACTGACCCTACTCCTTATAGTATTTTTAATCACTACAGTACAGGGTTATACTGTTAATGTGACTATATTACTCAGTAATGAGTGTATTAGTACTTTGGTACTTGGTTTGTTCCTTATAGTAACTTAAACCTTGATGTGCTGTAGTTTTTAGCACATACTGTGCCCTATTTCTGCACTGACTTTTCTTCTCAGTGTTGAATCAAAAAGACATATTATACTCTGTGCTGTTTTGCATCTCTTCAGTTCTTAGAATATTCTATAAGCAAGATTCCACTCAAAAATCAGGTTTATTTACAGAAATAAAGCGTTTCTTTAAGCTTTCAGTTTTGCCTTGAAGTCTCTTTCTCACTAACTATTTTAATACTAATGTCTTAGGTCTTTTCTACTGGGGAGTATAAGTATTTCCAGTATGTCCATTTTGTGCAACTTTCTATTCCTGTGTACTTTTGTGTTTCAAAGGAATTCAAAGTACTTTTTACACCACTACATTTATCTGACAGCTGTAGTTACTATAAAAGACAATGTCCAACAGCAGGGTTGACAGAAGTACTCAAATCTATTACTTAAGTAAAAGTAGCAATACCACTCGGTAGAAATACTCTAAATGAAAGGTTACAAGTAAAAACCCAAGTACAAACGTATCATCAGCAAAATGTACTTTAAAAAGTATAAAAAGTAAAGTGTATTATATATATATATATATAATATGGAAGTAAAGTACAAGTAGCTGAAAGGTTACTTTCCACCGCTGTCCAACAGAGTATTAAGTAGTTTTAAGTAGTTTTACTCCACCTGGACCAGGTACAACCTTCAAATGCTGTTTACACGTTAATGCATCAACATATCTCTCTCCTCTCACCTTTTAATTTGGAATAGAAATCGTTAAACTGATTGTTTTTACGCTGCAGCGTTGCTACTTTGAATCCAGAGTTTACTTTGCGTCTCTTCTTTACCTTTGGTCGTTTCCACTTGACCCCGGGCTGCATCTCTAGCTCTCCCAGGGGGAAGTGAAGGTCCACGAACAGTCCGTCCCGGCCGACCGAGTTGACGTCCCCGCTCTCCGGAGGCATGTGGTGCGCGGTCAGGAGGTCCGTCAGCCAGCGGCTGGACTGAGAGCCAAACAGCTCGTCGGAGCAGGCCGAGTCCACATCATCCTCCGGATGCGGAGGGAGGGAGCAATCAGACGGCACACTCGAGGACTTTCTCATGTCAGATCTTCTCCACTGAACCTTCTCTGACCTGAGCTTCCGACTTGTCTGCCGGACTTTCACTTGAGCAGATAACGAACACACAGAGGCCACGCCCTCTGGGATAGGCGCACAGATGCTCACCTGTGCGGAAGGTGAGGGTGGCTGGCTCAGAGCTCACTCCTGCAGGGTTTTCCATGTCGGCCGGGCGCCGATACAGATGTTTTGTATTGTTCCCTGACTTCTCGGTGCAAACGGAGTAATTGTTCACAGTTTCAATAAGAATCATGTTTTCATGTAAATCTCACAGATAAGAACAGACCGTCTTCATATCACGCAAGCTTTGCTTTCCCAAAACATCGTTACACCAGAGGTTACCAAAACCTTTGTTGTGTTAAGGACTCAGGCACCACAGGCTACCTTACTGGGGATCCCAAATACTTAGATTTCAAGGATCAATAGCTGAGAATGAAAGGAAAAGTTCGTTTTCTGGCGCAGAATTGCATAATAAACATAAATGTGAGGGTACCGCCAGCAGCCGGCTAACTTAGCTTAGCACAAAGACTGGAAACTGTCCAACGTACCAGTTGCCAGGAAACCAGCAGATAATCCAGGAAGCTACCGATGTTAGCCCCAAAAAACTGCTGTGAATTGTAGTTTTTAGACTTAGAAACGAGATTTAATATGCTAATTTGTGAATTTTAGAGGTTGTTGGTAGTTGGATTTTATAACTGTTTATAACAAAGCCAGGCTAGCTGTTTTCCCTTGTTTCCAGTCTTTATGCTAAGCTAAGCGGCTACTAGCTAATATCTAACAGACAGGTATGAGAAGCTATCGTCTTCTCTCCACCACAAAGCAAATAAGCACGTTTCCCAAAATGTCAAACTTCTCATTAAAGTGCTGAGAAGTTTAATTCATTTTTATTGTTTATTGTATGTAAAGGTATTTTTTTAATAAGTACTGTGAACAAAATACTGGCTTCAAAATAAAACCACAGAAAGCAATTAATCGTTTCTCCCAGAATGATTTCTGAGATACGTTATTTTCTACCCATTACAACAGTCCAACACAACAGATATTATCTAGATATTATCTAGACATGGACTAGAAAGATTAACAGGTCACGTAATGTGATAGAACACCAGTTCAGCAGGCATATCTGTGGGATGTAATTCAGTCCAATAAAGCATTCAAGCTAGATTGTTTTGACACAGTCAGAAGTGTTGATTTAAATCGATGGTCATTTGTGAGGCAATAATCAGCAGTGTTGTTTCTGGGGATCTGACCGCTCAGACTGTCATATGAGAAGGCTTCTGTCTGTCTTTGCAGATGTACAGAAAGTGAAACCTTCAGCCCCGACACAGTCCTTCCTGCTCACTCACACCAGCAAAATTCATTTTGATTGGTGCACTCACAGTCCTGCAGAGCATGTGAAAACATAGGAAATCATGCATGCCATCATCTGTTAAACCTTTGCACACTTGACCTGCAGGAAAAACAAAACAAATTCATGTTCCAAGTTTTTACAATATATAGCCAACACCCTGATACAATGATTAACAAGGAAGTCAAATTATTTGTAGGAAGAACTGGAAAAACATTTGCACGACAAGGAGTTCACATGTTCTGATAAAACTTTCTGAAAACAAAGCAACAAAAGAGCAAACGCAGACACGGGCTGTAAATGATAAATTACCTTTATTGAGAAAAAAGTGATTATGAAAACAAATGACCTGGAATCCGTCATGACTGGTGTGTGTGTGTGTGTGTGTGTGTGTGTGTGTGTGTGTGTGTGTGTGCATCACTGGGATGTTGCCATGATGCTGGATACGCCTGTGAAAAGAAAAACAGGAAGAGACGTGAAGAAAGAGAGAAAAAGGAGGAAACAGAAAGAATATCAAGCTTTAATTTCACCTCCAGTCACTCAACATAGAAACAATTAACACACTCAAAAAAAGACATTCAATTCACTGTCATATGTTTACTGTCATATATGACAAAGAAAACCAGCAAATTCTCACATTTCAGAAGCTAATATCAGAGAATATTGCAGATTGTCTTTTGATTGACTAATCCAGGTGTGTTATGATCTCTTCAGCTACAAAGTGGAGACATGGATTTTGGCATGCAGCTAACCGCTTAATATATAATCCATTATGCTGCAGATATATATACTGGAAATCGCCTCCTTTTCCACCAACATGGAACGGGTTCTGTTCCGGTTCGCGCACCTAATTTTGAACCGTTTGGAGCATTTTGACCAAAAATAAATCAGTTCGGAACCCGAAAAGTTGGTTCCCAGCTGGAACCAAAAAAACAGCAGGTTTTCCTCGACCTGAAGTGCGAACCGTGACGACATCAGTGGGCGTGTCCTATTCTCCAGGTTGGAGAGAGAGGATGGAGAAGGCAACAGTGGTCCTGAACGGAACCGGTTCGAGAACCAGAGCTCATTTGGTGGAAAGAGGGCAAAGTTCTGAGAGCCCAAAGGGACATCTTCAAATTAAATCTAGATTAAGAGAAAACTATGCTTTAACTATTCCTGAAGCTGTGCGGAGCAACCCGTGAAGGCAGTTAATTAATTATAAACAGTAAAGGGCAGAAAGAGTCAACTGTTTCGTAACATAAAATAACTTATAACAGTACTGGTTCCCCCAAACAGCCTGTCTGACACATACTGTAGTTTTCGTCACCAAATCTGATTCAGTTTCTCGTGTATTTCCTCATTTATTCATCGGTTTGAGCGGCAGCACTCACTCTCAAAATCGATCTTCTCCACGATGTTCTTGGGCTTGACGCTCTCCTCCTGGTTGAAGATAAAGATTTGTCCTTCCTCGTTCTCCGTCCAGCTGTACTTATTCATCCAAACCTTCACCTGCGTGTCTGGACAATACAAATAAAGATGATATAAATGTTGCTTTAAGTTAAATCAGGGGGGGGGCTGTTGTTTCTATCACTGCTGAGTTATTGTGTTATCAAGAGGGAGTCACACTCGCCACCATGGCAACATGAAGTCCAACACACCGTCTAACACAGAGATATTTTACTGTCTGAAGGTAAAACCAGAAGTTTAAGGATTTGCTTCATTGAGCTCTGCAGGTCTGTTCTTCTAGCCTCGGGTCAGAGTTCTTACCCAGCGGGTCTCCCAGCATCTCAGCCAGTAACCGGTGCTCGATGGTCTGGTAGGTGATGCCCACCACGTGGCAGATGACTGAAGACGAATTAAACAGACGTTAAAGCCTCGATTCGTTCAATGGAATCACCTGCTTGTGTTTACTGTGAGAACTTAATGAACTCGGGGGGTCAGAAGATGATACTCACACTTGCGAACGGAGTCCTCGAAACCGGTGATGCCGTCGATGAGCTCTCTGTTCTCCTCAAGACTCGTCTGTGAGGAGGACGAGGACGGGATTTAAAAAAACAAAACAAGATGCCAAGTGACAACAAACACGTCTTTCACAAGTTTGGAAAACAGGAAGAGAGAAAAAGGAACGAGGAGGACAGAGACGTCGCAACAAGGAAATCAGGACAGCAGGAAAGGCGTTTAACGATGGATCAGTCAGCAATATAAAGCCTGATCCATTACGGCCGTCATAAACTGGGCCCTTAGATACCGTTAGGCTTAACTTTGGGTACATAATAATGACATTTCCTTTGGTACAAACAGAGTGGTGTAAACCTTTTGACTGTGGAGACAAAATAAGAAATGGATTCAGCTGTGCAGATGTATAAACATGCTGCTGTGTGCGTTTGGGCTTCTTAATGTTGTTTCTGATCCCAGAAGTTTCCCCTTAAGATTTATTCAGATTACCCGAAACCTTATAGCAACAATCAAGCCTTCCTGAGGCTTTATTCTTTTTTTTTTCTATTAAATGTGTGCAGCCTGTGTGTGTGTGTGTGTGTGTGTGTGGCGTACCCAGAAGCTCTGGAAGTGGCAGGTCTCCAGCAGGTTCCCCAGGTAGAGGATCTGTCTGATGGGGCGCTCCTCTTGCTGCGACACTGTAGTCAAGGAAATGCCCCCCCGACCCCAAGACAAAGCCCACCTCCCCACCCCGCTACCCCCCCTCCTACACAGTGACACTGGTAACAACGTGACACTTATATCTATATATATTATTTCACCAAAAGCCTAAATACAGGGATAAACTTCACCCACTGTGGTTATGTGGCACATATAATATATTTATATGTAACTGCCCACTTACTTAAATGTGTTACTTTATATAAATGCACTTTATCTTGCCCCCCCAATTCATTTCAAGCATTTCTATTTATATAGAAATAACCTGCGGGTCTATAAACTGTGGGCTGCCGCTGCGTTCTTCAGTTGGCAGTTAACACCTGAACCAGTAAAGCCAGCCGCCTCACAGTTGTGTTTGCATTGTTTGTAAGCGGTATTATTATTATTATTATTATTAGCGCTAGCTTAGAATTCTAAACGTAGTTGTTGTGAAGTTACACCAGTCAAGACATGTAGACGGGAGTCAGATGTAACGTGTGCCTGACTCCACTCGTATATGTGCACGTATAGGATTTAATGTTAAGAGTGTTTTCTGGTTTATATTTTCTTTGTTTTATGGTTTTATAGAATGTAGACGGTCAGAGCCCGAGAGTCAGACGATATAACATCGATGAAACGGCACCAAAAGGATACGTGAGTCTGGTCGATCATGCACTTGCACAGAGTGAAGTCGGTGTGTGGCAGGTTGGTCAGAGCCTTCAGCAGAATCTGTGAGGTCACCTGAGTCTGGAAGTAGGCCGGGTTGAACTGGTACCTGCAGAGGATTACGAGGAAAAAGCATAAAAAACTTTGCCAGTCTAAACAATGCATTTAAGAGTCTCCAGATCGTTGTCTACATTAGCATAGCTAACATGATTTGCCTACATCTGAGTGGCGGCTGGCATCAGACTCCCACACAGGGACGGTGTAACTTACAGCTTTAGGACGGCCAGGTTGGCCTCCAGATCGTAGGCGTTTTCTCGAGCTTGTGTCTCCACGTAGCGCTCCAGCGTTGCAAGGTTTTCTGGGTTGTATCTGGGAGGAGAGACAAGATCATTTTCAGTGTTTGTGTGTCATGGATATATACTTATTCAACAGTGCAGCGCAGACGTTTTCAGCACCTTGTAATTTAGCAAAGCAGCGACTGTGCGCCCATGAAGTTCCACCAAAGTTTTATTTCAGGACTCATTACTTGGCAATCCTAATATAAGACTCTTTATTACAAAGCAGGGTCACTGGAGAGGTCAGCCAGGTAAACCTCTGTATGTTAACAACAGCTGCCACTAACATCTGTCAACATCTGTGTAAGTACTGAGCTGCGTGAAAGCGGCAGTGAAAAGGAAACTTGACACTGAACTAACCTTCATCTTTGAGAGGGTCACTAAACTAAATGAAAACAGTATCATAAAGGACAAAAGTCATTTTGCAGCAGTCCTGAGTAACACCTGAGTGTTCTTTTATGTCTGTAATTACCAGAATTAGCTTGTTCGAGCTAATGTCAGTTTAAAACATAACATTCAACTGTGAATTAATTAACAATCTTCTTCCAATCAAAAGATCACATGGGTCTTTAATATGGGTAAATATTATTATGGCATAAATGCAAGAAATTCTCATTATGTGATCTTAAAAAAGGGGGAAATGATTGCTGTTCACTCTAGATGACCTAGCTAACGTTAGCTGCTCTTCCAGTTCTAATTTTCTTTCACTTTGACAAATGTATTTTATTAATGCATTGTTCACATTGACATCAGACCGACAAAAACGAACTGAAATGAACTTGCTGAATCGTACAGAAAGCCTCTGTGAACGGGCTTACCACCACTGACTTAACTCAGCAAACATTAGCTTACAAGATTAGCAAACAGGCTAAGCTATCGTTAGCTTGCTCGCCAGGTTATCAATTCGTTAAGAGCACCATCCATACCTATCGATTCCTCGCAGGAGTTTACCCACGTTCGCCCTCATCTGCTCGAAAGACGACGACATTTGGTCCAAACTTTTACTGCAAACTTTACGGTGGAAAACCGAATTAAATCCACACGTGGGCCGCAGGGTACGAGAGGCACCGGAGCGGAGGGAGAAAAGGGTCGGACCGGAAAGAGCGCCGCACAGGCGGACCGGAGAGTACACGGACCCACACAATTGATGGATCGTTACGAGTCGTAGCGGTTGTTTTTAGTCTATTTTATAATCAACACGTTAATTTCACAATTTATTTTATTTATTTTACCATTTATTTTAGTAATTCCTTCTCGATTGCTATACTTTTGTCACTGTATTTTGAAATTATTTACCGGAAGTACTGGTATGGTATCGTGGCTCCATTGACGCTGGTTTTACTGCGTTGTTGCAGTTCCTCACCGTGACCACTGGGGGCGGTAAACACACTGTGTCTGAACACACATAAATACCCCTAGCGGTCACAGTGAGGAACTGCAACACATTAAAATGGTAAAACTTACGTTAATGTAGACATGATAGGAGACTTCCACTTCCGGAGAATACTTTCACAATACAGTGCCAATACTGGAATCATGAAATCTGAAATAATTGAGAAGTTATCATGAAAATATCTGTATTAATTATTAATTTTTTTTCCTTTATGATGTTCACTCTTTATAATTATATTTGTTCTATAACTTTTTGTTCTTATGCTGTAATATTTAAATGTTATATTTCTTTTTCCTATATTTCTTTTATTGTTTACTGCTGGTTGAATTATGTGCATTATGCTATATACAAATGCAATGCCTGTATGGTGGTTAAAAAAAATGTGCACGTTGTAGCATTCTCTCAGGTGTCTCTCCAGAAAGTTGAGCTAAATCCACCATTGTGAGTCCATGAAGGTGATTAGGGGGTGTTGTAAATAAATTCAAATATCTCCCTTCAGATAAATTATTATTAACGTCAACAGTGGAGAAGTCAGTGGCTCAAACCTCGAGGTGCATTAATACCACCTGGGAAGACCTTCCACTACCTGGTTCAATACTGAAACATCAGTGGATCATCGTGATTGTGGCGAAGTGTGAGACACCACAAACCACAACCGACGATCTTGTTAAGTTTTCACAATCACATATCCCCCAGAACACCTCCCCCTCTGTGCACTGGCCTGTACAACCACACAAAGAAAACAGCTGTCACTTTTCAGTTGGTGAGCCGTCTGACATTTTGCCCATTGTCAAAATAAAGTCATGACTTCTCTTTCCACTTACCTCAATCCAGAGGGGTCAGAGGGCAGGACCAGCTACAGAGGGACCCTGCTGGAGCCTTTGAGGGTCCAGTATCTTACCCAGGAGCACTTCACAAACAAAGCCATACGCGTGGAGGACGGCCGCCTGAAACCCCGACTGTGAATGCAGTAAAACTAATCGAGTGAGTCAGAATCAGAATCAGAATCAGATTTATTGCCAAGTAGGTT
>LKNJ01001543.1:54483-116151 GCA_002120245.1 Maccullochella peelii | reverse complement strand
AGAGAGAGAGAGAGAGAAAGAGAGATTGTAGGAGGAGGCAGCATGTAAAACAGCAAGAAGATCTCACAAAGTTTATGAACTTAAAATCTATTTAAACTGATACCAAGAGTTTCCACTGCAGCTCCGGGCAGCTGGCATCGAACAGGGATCAGGGCACTATGGTTTAGGGAGGACTTTTTTTTTTTAATGAAATTTCACCCAGGATGCACTTTATTACTATTACCTTTATTGTTGCGGATGAAGAAAAGCTCATATCAAACAGATGAAAAACAGCAATAAAACGCAGCGTGGTTAAAGGAACTTTTATATGACATTCCCTCACTCCCTTATTGTTTCTGCCTAGTAATACTATAGGTACAAAATTTTAACTAGCATAAAGTGTCTCCCACAATGCAACACTCATACGCAGTCCAGCTAATGATAATAAGAAAAAGAATAATTGCAGGGCTTCAGTGAGCAGATTTACCTCCTAAAACAGACTGTGAATAAACCAGCAGGAGCCCACAAGTACCTGCAGCTGCCAACTGGCCTTCTATTAAGCAGCCAGCTCAGCGGTTAAACTGCTGTCCCACTCAATGACAAACTCTGCCTCTCAGGTAATGTCTTAACCTCACACACACCACGTCTCCCTCCCCTTATCCCATGGGAGCACTAATTATTGACACCATGAAGGGGTCTGGATGCTCAGTGACCCATTAACGGTTAACATAAGTCTGATCCCAGAAGTCTGGTATTGCTACAATACTAAGGCTTTTTGGAAAGTACAGTAAGAAATTTGAATTGTATGAGATTTGGTGAATCTCATAAGTACACTCTGTACTGTCCCAACGAAGTCTGCCTGTCATACATTATGTCGGATAAAAGGTCTTGCTCACCAAAGGGAGAGAATAATGAATATTCTACCTCACAAAATATGTTACAAACACTGAATAAACAACAAGATTAAAAATGTGTGAGCCAAACCAATATTACTCTTACTAAAAGGTGTAGCATTGTAAATTTGACTTCATGTCATGTATGTAATTAAATAGTAATACGTTATTTGTCTGTAAAGCCTTAAAAGGTATTAGTCTAAACTCTGAATCAACAGCAAGGTCAAACACAGGAGGGGTGTATGGAAATAATTAAGCATAAATGTTCATTCTTGACCTTGAAAACATTAGTTTGAAAAAACAATCCCAACTCAAAAAGGTCAGCTTACTACTATTGAGCTCAACAGACACATCCATGTCAATGACAACTGTGCAAACTCCATCTGATGATGAAGACCGTGGAATATGATTGAGAACTCTGGAAAAAGCAGGCAAGTGGACCTTGAGTTGAGATTGTTTTGTCAAAGTATGGAAATGTATCACTCTTGTTGCTGTGACTGAGGAGGGACAACAAGCTAGGATGAGCAACAGTGACAAATGTATTAAAGTATAAGCATCTTTCAGAAGGCAACCAGCATGGACAGATGGTAAAGGGGACAAAGCCGCAAACAAATATATTGCAAGTGGAGGGGTTTTGATTATATCTCTAGTCAGAAAAAAAAGATCTGCATTTGAAATTAAAAGGCTGGAGACATGTGAAGTGTCATTTTGTTGCTCTACACTCAAGAGAAGCCCAGATGGGAGTCATTTGTTGATTGATTCCAAGCTCATTCAATGCTGAGATATTTTAATTGGTGTTCCTACAGACAGATGTGATGATTATATGATATTTGTATTTTAGGGCTGATTTTTGTAATGCATTACATGGTGCGGGGGTTTATATTGTTTGATAATAGTGGATATTATTAATATTAGAGAACGATAAACGTAGTTTGTTGCGGATTGCTTTATTCTGAAAGTACACACGGGACGTGCATTATGTCTGTATTGATGTGCCTTGACGAATTTAATGTGTTGCAGTTTTACACTGTGGCCGCTAAAGGGAAGCAAACACAAGAACGCGTAATGTGACAAAGTTACACGACAGTTAAGATCAGCTACCCCATTCCACAAGCTAGCTCAGTTAGCAAACTTTGCAGTGTACTAACGGACAAATAACCCCAGCTGAGTATTAAAAGTTGTCACTATTTATTCTGAGGGTATAGTCTAGAAGGGGAAAGGTGTTCTCATCAGTACAGCATAATGTTCGTTTTCACCCTTCTTAGATAATGGTTTCTCACCAAAGTAACTTATTGTTAGTGTTAGGATGTTAGCTCCAGTTTGTGCCTCTCGGATATTAGCTTACATCCGGGTCACAGAGGCAACCAGTGTCTCTAAAAGATATTAACCGGTAATGTTTAATGAAAAACAGAAAAAAACGCTTACCGTTGTTCTGTGGGTATTTCCAGAATCCTCGAAGACTTTTCTAACCAACTAGATGAAAAAATATTCCGTCCACTTAATGATATAAAAGACTTTTAACCTTTTTTCCCAAGTTGCAACTCTGTTTCCTGTTTAGGTAGCCGGTGGGCTGCCATCTTTGTTTTGGTTCGGAAACAGGCGTAGACTGGAGACTGGCGTGGTGTAGACACACTAGTAAACGGTTATTAAAACAACTATTATTACCAACACTGATGCTACTGTTGTTATTTATAATAATCACACTATTAGTGAGTTGTCCAAAATATTGAAATTAATAACTTTTTACCAATATTAACACTGTTAGCCACGAATTTAATGGAGTGTTGCAATTCCGCCCTGTGACCACTGGAGGTCCTCAATGCACCATAGCAAGATAGAAACAATACTGTACGATCATCTCCGGTAAATCCCTTCAAAATAGAGGTCCAACACTAACCATATAAATGAAGGTAACAACCTTCACAGAGGTTGTAGTAGTAGTAGTAGTAGTAGTAGTAGTAGTATTTATAGCAGTGTTGTTTGTTGGAATACATTTGATGGAATACATTTGATGGGACAGGCTTGTGCATTTGATAACAAAGCGTATTTAGTTAATACAGAAACTACTGATATTAATTGAAATAGAAATACTAACGTGACTAAATGCTCTTATCTAAAGTATAATAATAGAATATTTGTTCTTAAATTTTGTGAGTGTGATTGTAGACTCTAACTGTGGCCATTACAAACAATTATATATAATAGTCCATCATAGTCCTATTATGATCGTCTGTTAATTCGTTTGCGATTGCTTACATTTTGTTACTTTACTTTGAAAGTAGTCACGGGACGTTTTAGTATGCTATCATGCGTACATTGATGCTGCTTTGACTAATTGAATGTGTTGCAGTTCTACACTTTTGACCACTCGAGGGCAGCAAACACGTATTATTATTCTTAATACACAGGTTGCATGTAAAATACCGACACTTCCGGCGTCGGCTTTCAAAATGAGACAAAAATAAACAGCTGTATTTTTCAATCTGTGTATGCTGTGTAATGTAACTTTCAAAATATAATGTTCATGTAATAAGTTACGGATAGAGAGGATAGGATAGAGGGATGTTGTGGGGCAAATTACATTAGCCAGACATTGTAGTTTGTGCTCATCATAAACTCAAAGTAGCAAACGCTGACGGTCCACCAAATGACATGAACGTGAATGTGTAGATATTAAAAAGTCTGGATCTTTCCAGAAAGTCTTGATCTTTCCAGATTTTTTCATTTCCACTGACCGTCTATAAAACCACACCTGCGGTGACGTGTGTTTTTCTGACGTTGTTGTGTTATTGTCGTGGGAGGAGCGTGCGTGACACATCAAAACTTGATGAAAATAGACAGCTCAGCGGCTAAGAGGCAGTGGTGCTCCGGGGTCTGTGGTTAAAACTGCTGTCAAAAAGGCACGATCAAATCAGAATTAACCTGGATAATTTAAGATAATATTGTGGCCTCCTGCTATAACCCAACAGACCGACAAGAAAACAGGATTTGGTGAGTAAAAGTCAAACAAAAGCTAAGGTTAGCTGTCAGTTTCAACTAGCTAACCTAGCTTAGTCAGCTAATAGTACAGTTTGATTAACGTTGGACAGCAAAACCAACGGTATGTTAACGGTGTTTATCCATGGGGTTTAGTCTAGAGAGAGAGAACGTGCATATGTTTGTCTTCACCCACTTAATGTTTTCTAGACAAGGTAACTTAATGTTGGTATATTGCTTAGCGACACACAAGCTAGCGGCTAGCACTTGTGTGATTAATAACCAAGTATTACTCATGGCGATTTGAGAAACATGCTATTTTCCTGATTTGGTCACAGTAACGTTACAGAAACGTCTGTTTGTTGTTAAGTTATATCTCTGCTGTTCGATTGTAACCAACGTGAGCTGTAGGTTAGTTATGTAACCAACCTAATCGTATAAGTTAGCCTGGCCTATCTATCGTTAGATAGCACGATGCTATAACAGTTCTTAAAAGTCATGATGACTTGACTCGTAATGCCACAGTAAGCGTTAGCTAGTATGCAGTGGATCCACCCATTTCAGTGTTCACACAGTCAGAACTTCATCAGTCAGAGTTTGGTTTAAAAGACTTAATATTATCTTTTCTTCCTGCTTCAGGTTGTTGAGATTTCACCACAGTCAGCTGCAGAGGTATCTCTACTATGGAGTTTCCAGATTTGGGAGAGCACTGCTCTGAGAAGACCTGCAAACGTTTAGGTGAGTACTGTTTGGGAAAGATGGTAATGTCCTACTTGTTTTTCCTGCCAAGTCTGATGTGAACCTGAAATTTAAAATCTTATTCATTACAACAGATTTTCTTCCTATGAAATGTGATGCCTGTCAAGAGATTTTCTGCAAGGACCACATTACCTATGCAAATCACAAATGCATGTCATCCTACAAAAAGGTAACTATTTGTTTTCAGTACAACTTTTATACTGTGTTGAACATGTTTAAGTTGAACTCGCATGTAAAGTAAAATAAAAGATGTTCATTTAAAAGTTTGCCTTTTCATGCAAGAATGTGCACATATGTCAAAATAATTCACCATTTTGATTTTCAAAAAAGTTTGATTGCTTTAAACTTGAAGAAAACAGTGTAACATCACTGATTGCATCATGGTGTATTAGTCACATAAATAAATGGTGCCATAGCGTCCACCAACATAAATCCCCATAAAACCAAACATAAAACCCCTCAGTGCGCGTTATTCTGTGTTAAGATTCGGTTTCAACAATAAATAAATATGGTATCAAAATACCACAATGCTCTCCATAGCTTGTTTTTATATACAGTCTTTTATACTGTTATGGTCAGAGTTGACAGCAGTGATGATGGTAATATAAATTCTAATAAAATAATAATAAAATGTTATTTAAAAAAAATCAAATCTCATAAAACATCTTGAGGATCAGTAACCCTGTGTTTGTTTAATGTTTTTGATTTTATTTTTCTTGTAGGATGTCCAGGTCCCAGTATGTCCTTTGTGCAATATCCCTATTCCCATCAAGAGAGGAGAGATGCCCGACATTAAAGTCGGTGAACACATTGATCGAGATTGCAAATCGGACCCTGCACAGAGAAAGAGAAAGGTTAATATAAAACTGAAGTTTTACCTTACAATCAGTTAGAATCTAAGCAACTAACAGACACCACCCCTTTTTTCAGATTTTCACAAATAAATGTTCCAAAGGAGGCTGTAAGCAGAAGGAAATGATGAGAGTGACCTGTGACCAGTGTCATTTAAATTACTGTCTTAAACACCGGCACCCACTAGACCATGATTGTAAGACTGATGGGAAGCCTCTGTCCAAATCAGGGTGGGTACAGTCACACTATACCTTCAGATACTGTTCTTTTACCTGGGAAATATCACAGTAACAATGATTTTGTGTTTTGTCTTAGACATGCTGCTGCAATGAGGGCCCATGGTGCTTCCTCCACCTCCACCTATGGTTCTAGTTCATCTGCTTCAGGACACTCTAGACCTTTTTCTAATGGTGTGAGTGCAAATAACAGAGGCCACAACAGTGGGTAAGTACTTGTACTCAGTATTGATTTTAAAAGTTTAAAATGGTCTTAAAAAAAAAAAAAGTCATTCTAATCGCTCCTTTGTTGTCCTGTTTTTTTTTTTCTAGCTCTACTCAGCCGATCCCTACTTCCGTTTCAGCACAGAATGTAATACCACCATCAGCATCATTTCAGGCCGGCATGGTATGCACATTATGTACACGACGTCACCTGATAAGAAATTTCCTAGTGTGAGGAAAATGTAAACATGAGTGTGCTGCTCTGGTTCTGTCATTGCAGACGGAGGAGCAGGCTTTACAAAGGGCTCTGGAGATGTCTTTGGCTGATTCGAGGCCAACAGTTCAGCCGGCCCTTAGGTGAGCAAACATCATCAAAAGCCATAATCCCAGAAATATCAACATCAATCCTAACACGCTGTTGAGAGTGAAAGTGTGTTTTTCTCAGTGACCTTCAGCTTAAAACCGTGTAACTGGCTGCTCTGATGCTAGCAAGGCTATCGAGATCCAGGTTATCAATATTTATTCAGACAGTAAAACATTGTAAACTATGAGATGGGCAGATTTTTTTGACAGGGAAGAAAAGAAAAACAGGCGATGCTCATAAAGCAAACTCAGTCAAATCCAGGAGGTGCAGCTTCCAAAAAGAGGGCATGATAGGGGAAAAAAAAAAGAAAAGTTTGGGGAAACGTTTTCAGTTGAAAAGTGCAACAAATAAGCAGTTTGAAAAAAAGGGTTTGGCCTGTAATGTCACTTGAACAACATCCTCCATGTTTGCTCCTTTTTGCATTATGGGAATATCATTCCACTTGTCATAGCTGGCAGAATACACCAGCAAAGATCCATTGAAGTCACATAAGCAGGGTTTCTTTCTTGCAAATGCAACCAAAATATATGTGAGTGCTCAGCCTATTGTTTGTAAGGTTTATTGATAAGCAGGTCCACTCATTAGCTCTTCTGGAGCTTTGGATGGTAAATCTCAAGTTGTGGGATGTAGTTGGATATATATACATACATACATACCACCATCATCATCAGTTAAATCTACTGTATAAATAATAGTGAGCTACCACTATAAATAAATCCAGGTTTAACTAAATTTTTTTTCCACACTAAGTTTGTCTGAGGTTTCTTTGTTTGTGTCTCAGCCCTCAGGAGCAGGAGGATCTGGCTCTTGCTCAGGCTCTCGCTGCCAGCGAAGAAGAATACAGACGTCAGCAGCAGAGACAACAGGTACCCGGAAAGCTTAGCCGTCAGTAGCATGCTAACAGGAACACATGTAGGTACACTGTTGTCATGGCAACCCATCCTCTTTTATTGGCAGAAGATGAAATAATTTGCCTTTCATACATTTGATTATGTGAAATGTATGGGGATGAAATGAGTTCTCTAACTGTATTTTCTCTTTGTTTAGGGGAGAGAGTCCAAACCGTCCAACTGCAGCCTTTCTTAATCTCCGGCCACCATCTAGACTTCAAGCTGTGCTAATTATCTACTAGAAACTGCACATCTGGGATATCAATATCCAGGATCAATGATTGTTAAATGAAGAAATACTCTTGGGAGTTTGCTGAGACATTGCCGCCTTCTACAATATAAGCACATACTTTCCCAGCAGGATCTTAAATGATTTGCTCTGTACATATTTTATATGCCAATCATGATGAAACCATTATATTACTATATATGAATATTGAATAAATTATTTAAAAAAAAACTTTCCCAGCAGGATCTTAAATGATTTGCTCTGTACATATTTTATATGCCAATCATGATGAAACCATTATATTACTATATATGAATATTGAATAAATTATTTAAAAAAAAAAAAAAAAAAAAGGTGCACTCTGAATTTTGAATCTGAGTCACATTTGAAGACACACTTAACACTGAGACTCTGACGGGTGAGGCCTGTGATTTGGGCAAATCAACAAGTCCATTAGCTTTGTATTAAAGTGGAATAATCACAATCTATTCAGCTTTTCAGGAAGAGGGGTTAGGTTTTACAGACGACTGCTCAAAATTTAGTCAATTTCTGATACGCTCGTGCCAGTTTTATTCAATAAAATATAGTATGGTGGGTGATGACCACATGAAGCCGACAGTGGGAATACTGACCTTTTTCTTATTGTTTACCCACATACAACTGATGTACAGGATTTTACTGGGGGGTTTTGACAGTTTTTGTTTTTTTTTAATCAGATGCACCCTTCTTGCATACATTGGTGTTTTTTGCTACTAGAGATGAAACAGTCTTTTCATTGATTAGTCATTAAGACAAAATTAATCTGCATCAACTTTGGTAATCGATTAATCATTTAAGTAATTTATCATTCAAAAATGCCAAGCATTGTTTGTGTCAGTTCTCAAATTTGAGGATCTGCTTCTTTTGCTATGTTTTAGATCAATGTAAACTGAATATTTTTGAAGTTTGGACTGTTGATCGGTGAAGATGTCACCGTGGGAATGTGATTATGGGAACATTTGTGGCCATTTTATTTATTATGGTTAGAAAAGATTGATGGATTAATTGAAAATGTACTTGTTGCAGTACAAGTCATTCAGGGTTTGTACAGCAGAGGGCAGTAAGACTTCATAAGTGATATATTTAATCTTTCATAGCAGGCTTGGATGCTAACTTCACAGCTGTTTGTTAGTAGAGGCCTCTGCTATTTTTCAATGTATTATTCCGACAGAGACTCAAATGTCACAATTAGGTGAATTCTCCTTTTGTTACAGAATGTTTGCCTTTGCTGCCATTTGCGTGATGAGGAGAGACATTGTTTTGGTCCACTGCGCTGTTTGATGTGACCAACAACGCCAGCTCTTGAAATGCTGTGTTGGGAAGCAGAGTGCTGTGACAAAAACTGACCAAGGCCATTTACATAATAATAATTAATAAGCACGACCGAAGGGCGTACAGCTGCTGGACAAGACCTCTTCAACCTGCTCCAGTTAGCATGTGTCACAAAATAACTAATTATACTATCAGAGGCCAGTGACGCAGTTGCCTCTGTCACTTAGAATATGTCAAAGTATCCATCGCTAATATTGTGAAGTAACATTTGGCTCTTTTGTTTTCTGTATACAGTTCATTAAAAGTCTTCAAAGCAAGCCTTTCTATTGAACAAAATTCTGCATTATGTAGCATCTTGCTGCATCAATTTACATATTCATAAGGAAAGTAATTTTCTTCAAACTATTGTAGGCTTTAAATAGGATTTGGAGCTCATTTATACCTTTTGTGTAGAACCTTAAGACATCTTGTTAATATGTGAACTGGCTAATCTTCTCCTGTTACCGCTATGAATTGGAGGAGATATGCGACTCTGGAAGATTCTGTGGAGATGGCTCAACATACTGCACAGTAATGCAGACATCAAAAAACACTGAGTGCCTCTCCTGAGTTGTTACTTAACACTGTTTCAAAGTGTCTGCAGTCACTAAGGAGAAGAGCACCAATTACTTCAAGTTAAATGTAGAAATTGCATGTTTGCACAACACTGTCAAACATCTTTGGGTCAGTTTTTGTTGCCTTAGTGGAAACAGGTTTTACAATTATCAAAAGGAAAAAACCTTCAGTATTACAAACAGTGTTAGGAAAGCAGAGAAAATTGCTCACATTTGGCTGGTTATTGTGACATTACCAAAGATATCCAATTAGATTATTAAAACCGTGCCCAGTGTATCATGCAGAACTATCACAGTCTGAATAAAGCAGACCAATCCTGCACTCCTCACCTTCCACAATGCAGGCTGAAGTGAAAAGGGTTCATACAGACAGAAGATCAAAACAGAAAACTACATTTAAAAATAGAAATTCTTGCTGTGATTGCTGAAAAGGTCATTTCCCTGGGTGTAGAAGACATTCAGCCTCTGGCATGTTTAAGACAGAGGCAGTTTTTCGCCTCTTGTTGCCTCTTGTCTGTGAGGATTTGAGCCCAGGTGGTGACGAAGCTTGATGCACCTGATGCCGGTGACACAACAGCATCCACTCAGCGAGCCAAACAAGTATCTTGTTCATCTCAGTCACGAATGGGGACATAATCTCCTTTCTGTCGTTTGAAATTGTTTGACTGACTGCTGCTTTGTCAGTTGAGGAGAAATTGACAAGCTGTTTCTGAATAAGCCGCAACGATTCTCTGTGTGGTGAGAAAATGATTCAGGGGGAGACATGAATGTCTGTACCAAGAATTCATGGCAATCCATCCTAATAGTTGTTGAGACATTTCACTGAAAACCACAAATGTCAACTTCATGTTGGCGCTAGAGTAAAAGTCATGGAATCACCAAAGTCATGAGGATACATCCTCTGCAAACCATGAATGTCTGTACAAAATGTCACAGCAGTTTCCACCAAAACGTTGAGAGTTTATTTCCCATTTTATGCATCATAAGTTATCAAAAAGTAGTTGTTTTTTGATTTCATGATGCACCATTCCTCTGGTAGTCTGTTGTCAAGTATTTTGGAAGGGCTCACAGGAAAACATCAAATCATTCATCAGCAAACCATCACACTACCATCACAACCATCAAGTGAACAAAATTAGCTATCCAGAAATGTGAAGGAGAGTCCATTTCAGTTAGAGATACTTATGTCAAGGAACTGACCATTTATAGCAAATGGGTATACAGTTATATTTCTTGGAAAAGACTCTGGTTGTGTCTTTTAACTTCCAGTTTCTATTGCTGGCTATAGTATATACACACACACACACACACACACACACACACACACACACACACGTAAAAAGCCATGCTCCTAATCGGTTCACACAGCTCACTATACATTTCTCAAGAACACATGTCCACATTTTGTAGGTGGTCATAAGGCCTGACAACACCACATCCACCATGTCAGATTAAAAAGAAGTTACGTTTGGCGTTAACCAGCTTACAGTTAGCTTAACTATTGTGTAGTTGCTGATGAATGATTTGATGTTTTCCTGTGAGCCCTTCCAAAGTGACCAATTGTGTGTTGCAGTAGCTGTTTCTATGGTGAAAATGTATCAGTAAATTATCACTATGATGATACAGGTTCTTAAATTATTAACATTATTTGCATTCATCTCAAATGATGACTAATCCAGATGATTTTTACTGTTAGTCTGGAATTTATTAACACAAATTAAAACATCTTTCAAATCAAATACAATTTTTAAGTACTTGTACTTTACTTAAGTATTTACATTTTATGCTACTTTATACTTCTACTCCATTACATTTCAAAAGGGAAATATATTTTGTATTTCACTACATTTATCTACTGCGGTATTGTTACTTTTACTTAGATAAAGGATCTGAGTACTCTTTCCCCCACTGCTTACTGGCATTGCCAAGCAAATGAGCCGCAATGTGATGTCACTGGCAATTAATGAAAGCACAATCAGCAGATACTTAACTTTGACCCTGGCATAATAGCATGTCGAGATCAGGTGAATAGGCCCCTGACAGAGTGGTCGCTGTCTCCGCTTCTGTCCTGGCATCTGAGCCGAGGCTGCCTGACAACCAGCTGTCCACCGCGGATAGCAAGCAGCAGAAGACACACACTTCGATTATTTACTCCTTAATCAAGTCCAAAACGAGAAGCACAGACTGTGTCAGATCAGCTGTGGCATCAAACAGGTAACAGTCATAAGTGACCAGTTGTAATGTCGGCGCTGTACACCTGCATGAATATGATTGGACGTTACAAGCCACACAGCTGTGAATGAGCCAATCATTGTGAAGCATATTGCAAACAGCTGATGCCAATCACCCAATAGCCTACAAGCGCGGCTTCGGTGCTCTGTCTGAACTAACGCTGTGCTCCATTAGTGAACAGAAGCACGTGGTCAGTTGCTCGGTGTAGATCGTTTAAGTGTCAGAATCAACAGAAACAATAGATATATTTGATATTTGAATATCAATGTATAATATCAGATTCACTGCATTTGTTTGTATGTGTTTTTTGCAACCTGAACACAATTAAGGGCTTTAATGTTTCACATACAATAGTTGTATGCCTGTGACTTGACTTTTACACGTGCAATTGTGGTAAATTATAGTAAAATGGTAGTAAAAGCTGATGTTCATTTGATAAAAGAAATGTTTTGCTCATCACATGATTCTTGCTTGCATTCCTACGCATGGTTACTCACTTATTTACAGTGACAGAGGGACATTTCATTTGAACAATAATGCAAGCAGCATTTCTTCCGTCAGGATTCTCTGGTTTTAATAATGAGTCAGGTTTTAGTTTTCAGGTGAACAGCTGAGGTTGTGGTGTGCTGGGCTGGAACACCTCCTATGTGTAAACATACAGTATTATAAATCAGTTACACTGTGTTCTTCTGTCTGAGTATAAGAGCAGACTTCAATGGTTTCAGAGCCTTCTGTGGGTTCAAGGTGTTCTCAGCAGCTGCAGATGTCATGAAAAAGCTACCAAAAAGCAGCTCTGAGGCTGAGAAGTTATGATTTATACGCTAAAAATAATAATGTAATCTGTTTCAAAAAGTAATATCCGCAATATGATTGATATGAACAGTATTTTAGCAATCACATGGCCTCTTCGCCGATGATGAAGGTGGTTGTCTGCTTTCAATCCAAACCAAACTAATTGTGATTCTCCTGCTGAACCCAGCCGAGCGTACAGTTCCTTTCAACTTTCCTCGGTTTGCTCTTGTTTCTTCCGGTCTGATATGCAGAAGCAATTTGTACATCGCACCGTGAGCGCTGTCCATCTGTTGTTTTGATGATGTTTTGTCTGAGGGTAATGAATGCTTCCTTTTCCGGCCGACCAATTATGTCAGTCAGCCGGTGGGGTTTGCTGAAGGATTCTCCATGGAGCCGAGCTTTCTTCGCTCAGCATCAGTGTGACATTATAATGTAATTAATATAATATCATTATAATGTGACATGCCCCTGTTCTAATGAGGCCTTTTAAATGGCACTGCCAAAACCATATAATCATGGCTTTAGTATCATTACATCAAATTAATTCTGGATCACACAAACTTGAATGGACTTGAATGTGGAGGTAGATGCTTGAGATAATAATAATTTTGTTTGCAGTATGAAGAAAATTCTTGTAGGGGAAGTGTAAAGTGCTTTGAAGCAGATGCCTTCTTACAGAGGCTCTGCACAGCCTCACATGCTTCTTATTTTTTGTAACAAAAAACCCCCTGGCACACTGAAAAACAACCCCAGTGGAAGCACACCCCATAACAAATTTGTCGTACTCAACATTAACATCATCTGCATTGGTTTCTATGACAACCAGGGGATAATGATACACAGTAGGTAGCTGAAGCCTGGACTGACCCATGGTAGCATTTGCAGTGCAATACTGTAGTATTTTCAATCAGCAATCAAACCTATGTAGCTTCTGTGATGAGTCTTCTGATGAGGCTAAATCAGTGTTTAGTCTTTAGGTTTATTTTCTCATCAGACACTCCTCTGACTCACAGTCCCAGAGCTCACTGTAAAGCTGTGAAAGTTGGCTCGCCAACGTTTTTACAAATCATCCTGAGGGAGCATTAAAGCTTTCCCAAGATTAGACAACAATGTTATGATGGTAATCACAGGCACTGACTGTTTCTATATTAAGTCATTATACTGTAACCTCCAGTCAACATAAAAACAGTAGGATACAGTGGTCTAATCATCTTTTCCTGGAGCCTTACTATTTATATACATATATACATTTTGTAGCATGTCTTTATCTGAAAAAATACTTCTTCCTGATCCAGTGTAAAAGTCATTGAAAGTGGTGCATTTTCAGAAATTATAAAGTTCTGAATCATGCACCAGAACTAAGAGGACTTAGGGTGGGATTTTATTGACCTCTGCAGAAAGGCACCCATTATGAGCGATTAAATACCAACATCATATTCAGTCAGGGTGGTGCTGTTGAAAATTATACTTGATCTGTGCTATCATGGCTATCAATATGCCTTTTCCCAGTGGTAAAGACCCAGGCCAGAGGTGAGTGACACACTCCCATATACTGAACATATTAATTGCATGTTCTGCTCTGTGTGCATAATAATTATTGTTGTTTGACACACAAACTGAGACTATGACATAACATGTTACTTAGCCAGTGGTGGAAACTTACTTTGTACTTAAGTACAAATTTTTTACGACTTTATATCTGTTCTTCACTACATTTTAGAGAGAAATATTGTTTTCTTTTTTAATCCACTACATTTATAAAGTTATTACGTACTTTTCAGATTAATGTTTCACAACAGGAAAACACATGATAGGTGTGTGTAAGTGTGTAAAATATATAAATCATGGTTAAAGATTAAACCAGTGGTTCCCAATCTTTTGGGCTTGTGACACCTTTCAAAAAAGCAGTGTCTAGTCACGTTTCAGATGTCTATGAGTTGTAGATAGATGTGTTCGAGGCCCAAAGACACTCTCAGATTTATTTATTGGACCCTTTAGAGGGGTTCAGACTCATAGGGGAATCACTGGACTAAACTGTATTTAAAGTATTTAAAACTAGTTCTACCTCTACCAGCTACAATGGTAAAATGCTATTTACATATTGATACATCAGTATTAACGATAATAATGTAATATAAAATAAAATATCAGTCATAAGGGCCATTTTTCTGCAGAACTGGTACTTTTATTTTTGATACTTTAAGTACATTTAGCTAAAAATACTTTGCTTTTACTTACGTAGGATTTTGAATTCAGGACCCCTTTTTAATGGAGTTTTCCACCACTGGACTTCTGGCATTGATCCATCAGCACAGTGTAGGCACTTCTCTTTCATTTCACTCCAGTCTGTGCACAGCAGGTTCCAGCTAATGTAAATGCTCCAGTGATCACGAGCCAAGGTCTGCATGTGAGGTTAACAGTTCACCTCAGATACACCACTCATTTCCTCTGAAGCTATCGCAGTGATTCATCTTCTGCATTGAGAGGGGACCAATAAAGCAAGATCACATGTGACATATAAACCATTCACTCCCGATGTAATTGATTTCTACTGTAAAACATCAATATTGAATGCTTGTTTTTACACCTCAGCAGACTACTAATTAATAAGGCGGACTGTTCAAAATAATTGAGTTGAGAACATTCCATTCTTTTAAAGATGTTGAATCTTGAAGTTAATGATTCTATCAGTATTTTTGTCACACTTTTATTACAGGAGCTATTTGATTGCTTGTTGACACTGAGGCTGTTATTCACACGGGCCAAGTGCACAATGCTTTTATCAGCTCAGAAACAGTGACACTGCAGTATATTCTGCATTTTCTGATAGAGCATCTCTGAAGACATTTAATTAATTTTAGATATAATGAATAAAAGACTGATGAGTGTTGCCATAATGCTGATTCATTAGAGGAGTCTGGATTGATCTGTTTTATTTGAGTAAGTTGTTGCTGGAAAACAGTAAAACAATGGCTAGTCTTCATAAACCCTTGTTATGTTGAATTCTAGAGGGAAATGTTTGAGGTTTAAGTCAGCAGAAGAAATATTTGTGATTCTGTTTGCCTGAAGCTGCCTTTTAATAATTTATAAATTCACTGCATTTCTATGTAGACTACTCTGTAAAATGTCATGCTACTCCTTGTGTTCTGGGTGGAAATCAATCCCGTGTTTTCACCACCCTCCAAGTGATCCATCTGCGGTTGCCATGGAAACATTCACATGAAACAACACCCAAAGGTATTTCTGAATGTTCATTTGCCTTACACTGAGGCCAAAATCCATCATTGTCTAAACTATCTGTTTGCATCGGCTAAATTTCTCACCCTCCATTTTAAATATGGGTGGTCCTGTTACATAAGATAGTAGCGGAAAGAGCAGAAAGGTTTTATCTCAACTGGAATCAACATGGTAGCTTTGTAGTTCAGTGTTAATTGTCAGATGCAACACATGAACGTATACTGAGGAGAAGATGCATAAAATGAATGTTAGTAGTTAATGGCCTTTGTGGGCTTGAACAGTGAGATGAATTTCAGATTAGTAAGTAGTAACAAAAATATTGAAAAACCTGTAAGGCCAATAATAAATAAATACATAAATGACATAGTGACAGCAGTATAAATCATAGTAATGTAAAGTAATGGATTAAAAAGCCTGTTTTTGTAGGTTGTGAAGTTGCATCTGAATATTACTTGATTCAGGATTCAGGATCCTGAGCTAACTCAGCCTACCGCAGGGAGAGCGGCCCACACCAGACCCTGTTGATTTGGCAAAACATGTTCTGCTCGCACAGGAGTATGCTCATCTGAGTTTAAAATTGAACCTTTGAGTAAATAAATGAGGTGAAAGTCAGTGCTTCGATTATCAACTGGTGCTCAGCACCAAGTTGTTAGGGCCACACTGTAACATGAGCTGGGCCTCTTCTCTCCTGCACACAGATCCTTTGTTAGAGGTGATAGGAGCCACCCGGTGATGTTTTGTGCACACTTAACAGTTTGCTGGATGGGTGGGTGGCTGGAGATACAATGACTACAATGAGGAAGCATGAGGAGCACACATCCACATGTGGGCATAACATTCTCAATACACTTATAAAAATATAAAGCTAAATCTGCAAATGTGTCAGGAGTCTGATAAATGAACATTAAAAATATACGTTGTACTGTTTAAAATAACAAATACACACACTGTTTCGTGCATTTGTATCATAGACACACAATTTGACAAAGTGACTTTTTATTTAGTAGATGGTGTTGGTCATGGCTAGATGAACCGTAGCACAAAATTAGCAATCGATGACATTGGTCCTGCCTGCCTATTCTCTGTTGCATGAGTCATTCTTGTCCCCTGCTTACTCTTGAACTGACAAAAAGTCAGCTTGACCCTTTACTGATTCGTAACCTTTTCATTTACATCTGACATGCTGTGATTTTGATTCTACGGTTTTTATCACTGTTGTTTGTTTGTTTGTTTGTTTGTTTGGATCCCCATTGGCAGTTATTCTTCCTGGTGTCCATAGTAACATGAGAGGGCAGACAAAGACAAGATCGGAAAAACAAAATACTACTATATTATTCAGCACTATTATAGTGACAAAGACTGCAATGTTTAGCTTTACCTGAAGTGTCTTTTCAGAGGATGCTTCTTTCCATTTATACATTGCTCAATATGAGACAGTACATTGGATTGAATTGGTTCTAGTTTGGGGCAATATACACTGTCTTTTTACCATATGTCTAGTAAAATAGTTATGTGTACTAAAAGTTAATTTTTGATTATGATATTTCTGATAAAAACAAATAATGAATACAGTAATCTGCCTTTAACATCAAGCTAGGAGATACTTTCATGCATGCATTTCATGATAACCTTTCCTGTCGGCCAAGACAGCTCAGTTATTATTAGTGAATCTAAACCGTATAAAGCTGTTAACCACTGAGACCCCTAGACCAATAGTCATGTATGTATTAATGTTTAGCTTGGCTGAAGATGTGTTACTGATGCTATGGTCATAAATAAAGATGCATCTTAAACATAACCTAAAGCACAAGATTTGTACATCAAATTCCTGAAGTGATCCATCGGATCCCAAAAGTTAGTTACGGGGTTATTACATAAGAAAATAAGAAAACATTTTTGGAAATGTTATATAGTAATGTTGTTAAAGTTTTAAATGAATAGTAATTGTTAGCTTAAGTGGAGAGCAGCTGTTGGATAAAGAGTGATTTCCTGTGAGTATTTTTTACCGCTGGGACACAGAGGCTTCTAAAGAGACAATCATATTGGAGGTCCCAGGCATCCATAGTGACGTCACCGGCTTGCATTAATTTTGAAAACCTGATGCTGAACTAACCATTCAACTAACCATATTACCCACAAATTAAAGGTCCAACAATGTCTACACACACAATATTATTTTTCCCTTGTCCCTCCTGAATAGATTGACTAAATTGAAACGTGCTCCATCTTAGCAGACAATGGTTTCACTAATTACACAACAAGCATGTTAAAGATTAATGCAAATGAAGTGGTGGATGTCTAATTTTTAAGACAGGCTGATGTGGGTGCATGTGCAGACTGATTATGCACTGATTGTGAGTAGATTGCCGGGCGCTGCAGCCTCCCTCCATACCTTCGCTCTGCAATCCTTTTCTGCAGTGAAGTGTGAACATTAAAGTGAATGTGGAGGAGGAGTCCTCACTAGGGGGAGAGGGGTGGGGGTGGAGGAGTGGGGGGGGGCGAGGTGGAGAAAGAGTAAGATACCAGCAACACAGGCAGATAGCGATGCACACTGGGAGAACAGAGGCTTCAGTGTAAAGAGTATGAGCGTTTTAACAGAGCAGGTCTGCTGGGAGTGTCATACTTAATTTGAGCAGAGCACTGAAGCTTTGGATACTGTCCACTCATCATCAGCCTGGTAGGTTTATCACATTGCATCTGCCTGATCTGCATGCTGATTCTGCTGTTTGTGTGGAATAGAAATGTTGGGAAGGATCTATAGAACATTTGCAATTCAAATGTGTGATACACAATCAGCATTTTTTTTTATCATTTGATCACTAGATGCAGAAATGTTAAAGCTGCTCGGCTGATATCTAAAGTTTGGTAGTTAATCTTACCCTGACATCATCTGAGGAAGATTTAATATCATGTATTTTATTCTAGCTCTGCTGCTTAGTAAATCTCTGCTGCTTGATAAAGATGCAACATATGGAGTCTGTTGCCTTATCTGTGCCTGCTCATCATTTTTTAATGCTGAAGACTCTCCTGTCAAAATGAAGATGTTTTCCCACAGAGCGTGGTTTAGGCTGTGCTACATCCCCGTCACCCTCCTCCGCCTCTCTGGCTCTGCTCTTTTCATTACTCATTGTTTCGTTTTCAAAAATTCTAAATTATACCCTCACGTCTGTCACGGTGAGCTCAGCCAAAGTCTGCAAAATCCACAACCTGTCAGGTCCCTCACGCTCTATTACCAGCTCATAAAGCTCCTGTATGTCTATCCCTGTTTTCTCTGATCCCCACTGAGACTCTTGCACATGTTCTGGCTGGAGTCTTAGCCCTGATATCCCACTGCAGTTGGAAATGCAATATCAGTCTAGATTGTCTTCCCTAATGGGAAGAAAGGGGAATCAGTCACACCATGAAAGTCAGGCATGGACACAGAGCTGTGAGGAAAATTCCTCTGCTGCATCAACCACCCAATGCTATAACAATGCTTCTTTATAAGGTTAATAAGACTATGTTCATCCCACTTTAGAGTGTAATTTATTTGCCATTGACTGTGATCAATATATCCTGTTCATTTTGCTCTCAGTCACGATTCTGATTATGCAGATAGACCGGCAGCAGAGTTTATATTCAAAGGATGTTGAAAGTTTAATTATGTTTAATAATTCATTTTGAGCGGGTTATTGCTGAGATTTGAGGAATGGAAGCAAAATAGGCTGAGGATGACTTAAAATAATGTCCCAACATATCAGTTTAATGGTCAATATATACAGAATATTAATTCCTTGTGATTTTGATTTACTGTCTTAAATAAATAACAGTTCTGTGATTGATTTCTTCATCATTTCTGGCGAGACAACTGCCGAAATAAAATCTAACCTGTCCATCTACAAGTTGCTTTGTTGCAGTGTGAGCTTCTCAGTGCTACAATATCATTTCAGCTCCATGAATTTTATAAGCGATCACATTTGTACAGCCATAAATATGGGGCATTAATTAATCATGAATTAATCATGCGGCATGTCTTTCATATAAAATGCTAGTCTGTTAACTTAGGTAGGATAATAAGCAACCTTCATTCATGCTTCTTCAGTTCAATTCAGATCAAGCTACTTTCTTGCTTTAGGGTGATTCTATGAAAACATGCCAACAAAACTACAAAAGTGCCATTTCTAAATGCAGGCCACGGTTTGATGGTGACATGACATGGATTTCTTTCGCTACAGGAGATTGTCAGTTTAGGAGCGGTCAATGAACAAGTGTTGCTTTGAAAAATGAGAGTTTCCTCATTTTAGAAATCAGCATGAAGAGCTCATCCAACCAACGAATTTAACACACAAGGACTGTTGACAAGAATACACTACTGTAAGAAACAACCATCATAGCAAAATGTTAACATATTTCTTCTCAAAACATTATTAGTTATGTATATGGGCACATGGAGTAACAATATGAGATGTGAAGGTTTTTGTTATTATTCTAAACGTCCAATCCAATTGATCAACTCTCCTAGACATTACGTTTATATACTACTAAATTGTCTTATCATGTAATATTATATCCTATATATCCTAATTCAGATATGGTTAAAGTCCATAGATATCATCCAGTTCTTAACAAACAACACACTGATGCACTGAACAGTGTGGCACAGCAAGGAAGATAACCAAACACACAGGGTTTGCAGTCTCAGCTGCTCATTAAATGTAGTTCAGCATTTTATCCAGAACTCTCTAATGGATAGATGGGATTAAATTAAACGTTTGGTCTCCCATCAATGTGACTCATCAACTTCACCATCAAGAGACCCTTAAGCCCCAATTTTGCACCACTCACCATTCAGCAATATTTGACACACACACAAAAAAGTCTGAGAGTACACACTGACGTCATTGGAGACGTCACTTTATGAAACTGCAACATGTCAGAAGCTTTAATATGACATTATTAGTGGTCAGAAATGAACAGATATAAACCACAGCTTACCATGAAATGATGTGTTCTTGGCTGACAGCAAAGGTCCCCCAGCTGAGAAAAAAAGGAAAGAAAAAAATGGTGTGATATAAAGTGTGAATTTAGTATTACCATTTAATTGAATCTAGTAACATTTCCATTTAAATTGAAATTGAAATCTATAGATATTCTGCATTGCAACCTTACTTAATTGGAATTAATAAACAGTGTAAAGATTCCCTGTTCACATCTGACAAAACGTCACCAGCCAATTAAAATCAGTCTCTCATTCTTGTCTTATTAGTATGTGTGACATGTCTCGACTGGGGATTAATTGGATAAAGAAATCTTCTGGTGCATGTAGGATTGTCAACTTTTTTTGAATAATTTCAAAAATTGCGAAGAGTAACTCGTCATTAAACCCCCTCTGAGTGAGCTCGTCTTGTTATCGCATCAATACTGACCACCAGTGCATGAGCCTTGTCGGAGAAGTGAATAACAGTGGACTGTGAAGTGTAAGTGCACAACAGTATTCTCAGTTGATGTGATTTAAGTTCTCCACCCAAGAGACATGGTAAACCAGTCAAAAGCTTATTATAATTTGCTTGACACATGCATCTTCTCTCTTCTCCTATTTCAGACTTGCAGAATGTCTGACTTTGAGGATTTCAGCAAGCCAGGAGGGCAGGCGAATGTATCTGAGAGCTACCAGCTGAACCCCACCAGTGTGATTGTGTCAGTGGTCTTCTCCCTCATCTTCCTGCTGGGCACCATTGGCAACAGCCTGGTGCTCGCTGTGCTTCTGCGGAGCGGGCAGGTCGGATACAACACAACCAATCTGTTCATACTCAACCTGAGCGTGGCCGACTTCTTCTTCATCATCTTCTGCGTTCCTTTCCAAGCCACCATCTACTCTCTGGAGGGCTGGGTGTTCGGCTCCTTCATGTGCAAAGTGGTCCACTTCTTTATCAACCTCACCATGTATGCCAGCAGCTTCACGCTCGCTGCCGTCTCTGTTGACCGGTATGTTCATCATTATCTATCAATCCTAGAAGTGAAATTATTTAATTTTGCACACTACAACATATTATACAAAACAGAAATTACTAATTTCCTCCTACCTACCAGGCCATTATGTGACATTTGAAACATCCATATACAATTATCAAATTACCTTGAAATAATTATTGTAAACCAATGAGAGAAGAGAGAGGATGATTGTTAGCGTTGTTAGCGCTGCTTTTCAAAATTAGGACCACATTTCCCATAGAGCCCTTTGCTTCCTGTTGCAAAAGGTTGTTGCTACTAGGGCTGCAACTACAGTAATGATTATTTCCATTATTAATTAATCTGTCAATTATTCTTGCATTGACCCAATTTATAAAATGTTCCCAAAGCCTAAGGTGACTAAGGAGTAATCTTCCTTACTTTTGCAAGTATTCTCAGTGATAGTGTTTGTTAATGGAAATCATATTTATGTCTCTTTATTAGTAAGTTTTATAACACAACAGTGTATCAAGCCTCAAAAAATCATTAAGGAAGGCTCTAAGGAAGTTTTTATCCAAGCCCACACTTTGTCTGTTCCTGCCATGAATTATTTTATTCAATATTTTATCACATTATTTCACAGTAAGGTGCATCTAATTCATCACAAATGTATTTTTGTCATCTGAAGGTAAAAAAAACAACAACAACTCTGGGAACATTAAGAACAGGCAAGACCACAGAGGTGCACATTAATGGAATTAGTCAAAGACCCATTAGACCTTACAGAGATGCTGAATCTGTAATTGAATATCTTATGAGAGAATCATGCATTATCCATGGTTGAAAATTATATCCCCCATAGCGTAAGCTCTAAGCCATCATTCTAGTTGTTGGGCAACATTGTCAGCTCAGTCAATATGAACAGAGTCAGTGTGCAGCTGCCCTCTGCAGCAGACACCCTCCGATCACACTGGCTATGTTTACACTTTTAGAGGATTCAATAGATTTTTCAGCCAGCCAGCCAAACATTTCCTCTTCAGTCTGGAAAAGAGCAGAAACATCTGAGTTGGGAGGTTAATGCATTTTTTTTCCTCCACAGCTCCTGTGTAGCAAGTAAAAAAAAGGCAGCAGCATACAGTTACACTTTAGACCAGGAATGAACTGCAGGAATGAAATCACAGTTCAGCCTGAATGAACAGCAGCACACACACACTTTCAGTTTGAAAACAAATACTTTAGATCTGGTAACATGAAACTGAAAAAAGCCCCAAATAATATGATGCAGTATCCAGTGCCTAAATATATATATATATATATAAAACTTTATATAGAGATGTTTAACCTCTGTGTTTAAATGAATATCTGTTGAGGCTGCAGTTATACATACTGTATATAGCAGTTCATGTCATATTTGGGCAAAAATCCAATATGATCAATGTTACATCTCTGCAGACATTTGGGAAGAAAATACTGAAAGAGCATCTGCATTGAGCCACTACATTGCAAAGTGGTGGATACTTTGAAATTTAGTCATGGGCTCAGTTTCACAGAGAACGTGGTGATTCTGTATATAATTCAACAGATGTTTCCCAGACTGCTTCTCTGCCTTTTAATTGGTTTGTGATTCAGCAAAACATAATTTAGAATCCTAACGAAAACAAAGAGCAAAGCATCTTGTCAGACATTAACAGACTGTCCGTTAGCTCATGCTTTATTTATTTATTTATTTATTACAAATCTGACATTTTCAGCCAAGCATAGATAGTGATGTCTGAGTACTTGCAGTTGTCCAGACCATTGAGCCTCCATTTGTGACAAGTAGGTTCAAGGTAACTGCTTTCTTCCTGTGTCTTTGGCCCCATTTCAGTGAGGTTTCAAAGACCAGAGAGGATATTTCCTCTGATTCTGGAGAGCTAGCTGAAGTGTCCTGCAAATGTTGATGGGGCCCTTGGTTTGCAGCTTTACCCACAATCCCTGCCTTGGGCAAAAGAAGCTGCAGTACCTCAAGTACCCCCTATCCCTCAGAGAACATTAGTTCATAAAGCAGCATGTTGAATACGGCAAGTACAGCATGTTCAAAGATGAACAAACCAGGTGACGATGAGGTAATAACTTCGGCAATGATAGGTGAAAAGCAGTGTGGTGTCAGAAATGACTGAAAGACATTGGTGCCATAAAAATTTCAGGCTCTTTTTTCATAATAGCATGTGATGTGTGTGTGGGGGGGATTTGTGCCTTTATCTCCTACCTGCTCAGCCACATCAAAAGCACAGCACAAGGCACAGTCATGTTCTGTCCTACAAAGCCTTTCTGCGGATATATGCGGATTTCTGTGTGAATGATTATCATTCAACACAAAACCCCTCAGTATGCTTGTAACAGTGAGTGGCAGCATCCTTGGTGGATATTACCTTGATATAATCAAAGTATTGGCGAAGTTACCAAAATCAGTTATCTTTACTCATGCAATGCTCTCTGTATTTGATTTGAAAATAAATTCATAATATGCGAAACCAGAATATGATTCATTTTTGAGTGAAGGACGTCATACATTTTCACCAGTTAGTGACTGACACAAAATCATGGGTTTCTTGAGGCTTTGAAGGAATTTGGAGCTGTTTTGGCAGGCGCCTCTCCCTCACCGCCAGCCTACAGTCAAAACATTGAGAAGAAATCAGCATCAGGATGGTCTAAACAACAGTAGTCATTGGCTAATGAACTAATATAGCTTTTTGTCAAAATATTTACAATGTTATGTAAATACAGATTTTAGTTTAGAAGTTTAGATTTTAATAATATGCTTTAATTTTGCTTTAATGGTGAAAATGGTAAGAATTATATATATTTTTTTTTTCTCTTTGTAGATATCTGGCCATTCGTTATCCGTTACGCTCCAGAGAGCTACGAACCCCGTGTAATGCAGTAGTTGCCATGGTGATCATATGGGGTCTTTCCCTGGTCTTTGCGGGTCCTTATCTCAGCTACTACGACCTGATTGATTACGCCAACAGTACTGTGTGTATACCCGGCTGGGAGGAGCAGAACCGAAAGGTGCTGGACACGTGCACCTTCCTGTTCGGCTATGTCATCCCCGTGCTGATTGTGAGTCTCTCATACACTCGAACAATCAAGTACCTGTGGACGGCCGTTGACCCTCTGGACGGCATGTCGGAATCCAAGAGGGCCAAACGTAAAGTCACCAAAATGATCATCATTGTCACCGTGCTTTTCTGCATATGCTGGCTGCCATACCATGTGGTGATCTTGTGTTACCTCTATGGAGACTTCCCTTTCAATCAGACCACGTATGCCTTCAGGCTTCTCTCCCACTGCATGGCCTACGCCAACTCTTGTGTCAATCCCATCGTGTACGCTCTGGTGTCCAAGCACTTTCGCAAAGGCTTCAAGAAAGTGTTCAGCTGCATCCTCAGCAAAAATGGGAGAAATAAGGTTCATGTGGTTCATGTAGCCAATACTGTGCCTGGGTTTGAAGCAGGCTCCACAGAGGTGTCGCAGATGAACGAGGAGAACGTACGACAGAATGAATGTGAAATGATTAACAGGCCGATCGCAGAGCCAAGAGAAGCCACAGTGACACTGAATTTGCCCCGTCAGCGGCAAACTTGACAAGTGATTCAGCTTTGCTGGCTCAGTACAGATTGCCTTATGTGAAAGACATTGCAGCTAATATTTTTAAAAAAAAATGTGTGAACTTCTCATCATGATATTCACATATTTGGTGGCAAACAAGAAATAAAGGAATTCATGCACAAACATATTTACACAGATAAATACAGAATATTAATCAGTTATCAAAACATTTTTTGTCAAATACTACTTCCCATAATGTTCCATTAGCAGATACACTCAGTCAGAAAGGTTTGTACTAAAAGTGAAAATTTCTCAGTATTTCCTGTTTCCACCATTTGCCTTAACCACAGCTTGCACTTTGGCATTTATTTAAGTTTGAGTTTTTTCATTATTTGAGAATCCACATTATTCCAGCACTTTTTAAAAGTAGCACAGAATGTGTCTCATAATGTTACAGTATGTTTCACCTTTTCCCTTTTCAAATGGTCCCAAAGATATTCAAAGGTTGGTGACTGTGTGGGGAAATTCATGTACATGTTTGACTTTGATGCGGGTTTAGGGTCATGAAGTCCAAAGGAATAGCATTCCTCTGCAAAGTGGTGCTTCTACTCCGCCGATGTGAAGTCCATCCTGTGCAAGTCACCAACAGGCCAGTTGTCATCACACCACAGTATTTCCAGCACCATGTTTGACTGTAGGTTTTATGTTCCGTTACTTAAATCTCTTATGTGGTCTTTTCCTCACATAAGCTCAACTGCAACTGTGATCTTCAAAGTCTGATTAAACCTTTTTGATTTGTTTTACAAAGTGCTAGTCTATTATTAAGGTTGGAGATTTTCTAACTGGAGCAGGATGTTATTTGGTCCTTTTGGTCTCTTTTGTATCTTGCATGCAGATGCTGTTCTGTCTTGTCAAGATATTACTGTTATTATGAATTATATATGTTATCATAACTTACTAACATAAAAACCTTCCAAACATTGTGTGCAAACATAATATTGAGTTATATTTCAATTTCATACCAGCATTTAAAATCTCTAAATTTAATGAAATACATTCTGGTGTAAGAAGCAAAAGAATCAGGTGTCAAAAGGCATAAATTTGGTTAAAAAAAAAGAGAATTTATTAGTATTTGATAAATATAAAAAACAAACGGTTCTTGATAGGAGACTATCTTTTTGGACCCCACTAGAAAACATTTTCTTGCTTTACTTGTTTTTTGCAATGATTGTATTCATGGCATGTTTCCGTTTGGTGTAAAATAGTATATATTTAAATGAATATGTTTATCAATGAGTGCACTTAAGAGCATTTAAAAGTTATGTATTTTAAAAGGTATGTATTTTGTGTATGTAAATTATAATCATCATTCATATGGTTTGTTTAGTTTCTTTCTCCAAATGAAAGCAGATCTTTAGTCTCTCTCTCTCTCTCTCTCTCTCTCTCTCGCTGTAAGCTTATGTCCTACCTCAGAGCTGTAAAAAGAAAAATCTTCTTGCCTCTTAGCGGTGTTCTGTTCATTCTGTGTAAGATGCAATTTTCCTCTTGAGACAATAATTTTCACACATTTTCCTTTGCACTGACCAATTTTCGTCCAGTGTGTCTACTGTGATTTTGCCCTTTTTCGTCTGCAGTATATATTTAACAATTAACTGTCTCTCTGTTTGTTTTGTTTCATCATGTAGAATTTTCAAACATAACAGCCTGTAGATTTCAAGAAATTATATATATATAAAAATAGATATTTATCAAAATGTTTTAGAACACAATGTAATACACACTTAAATGACCAAATAAAATATTTTCTGCTGTGAGATTTTAGCGGAGGTTTTATTCAATTCAAAATGTGCATACATGTGAACTGAGTGAATAGAAATAAAATAATACACCAAATTATGTATTATCAAGCGGTGAAAGAATGTCTCTTTAGGACTACCTCACATGTCAACACTGAGCTACACTGGATTTGTTAGCTTTGCCCTTAATGCTCTCTTTTAGATCAGTGAAAGAACCATTTACTTCTAACAAAAATAATTTAAAAGTATTTTCATGCTATAGCTCCACTCTCTATAGTGGTTCACTAATTGTTGTCTCTGCTTGAGTGTCACAGCACCACAGGACCCACAAATTGAGATGGCCTCGCCTTGCACTTGCTAAAGTAATATTGCTTGTGCTGTCGGGCTTATTTCAGCAAACATGAACCCAATAAGCTCACTGAATGTTTTTTTTAGCTCGTATACAACCACCGTTTGTTTCGTTTTTTTTGTTTTTTTAAAGCATGACCACAGCCTTTCCTGAACCTTACAGTAAACAAGTTTATCCCATGTGTGTTATGACACAAATGGGATTCCCTTCACCTACAATTGGGGTAGAGTCAGAAATGTACCCAAACATGGACAAATAAAACCAAAACTATGCCCATAGCTGGCTACCATAAAATGTAAGATAATATGTTGGGGTTGTTTTGTGATTTCAGTGAGCCGACCCTTTAATCTTATGTCCATGCACTGAAAGTTATCTGCTGCTTACCAACGGTACATAATATTTTATAGGAAGAGATTGTTTGCTCCAAGAAATTAATATGCCAACAATGATCTCGAGATCTGCTGCTTCATTTCAGATGGATTCCTGGGTTTAGATTAATCGGTTCACCATATAGCAGATTCCCAGGAATGGTTGGTGGTGTTTTGCTTGGGGAAAGGGGGTTTCACTCTCAAACATTTCTGCTGTGCTGAGCTTGGGGCATGCAGGGAGTGACGAGGTCAGAGCATTTAAGCCAAATATCAACTCTGTATGGAAAAGTCAGGACAATGGTTTACATCTGTTGCAGAGAGACACAGGAAATATCAATTTGCTTCTTACTGCGTATTTACTTGCTGCCTTAGGCTGTTGGCTGCTTTTTTCCCCTGGTACAGGAGTGACAGATGATATTAACGAGCACAGCACAACAGAGCAGATCCCCAAGAGATCACTGCTTCTCTGGGAGGTGAGAGCAGAGCCAGAGGCATTACAGGCCATGCTGCACTTAAAAAAATAAATAAAAAAAAGACACTAATGAATAAATTCTTGTCATAAAAGACTGGCATTATGTAATGATGTTCAAACTTTTCAACTAAGCTGTTCTTTTATATTTTATTTCGTCTGTACAGCAGGGCAGTAAAAAAATAAAATAAATAAAAATAAAAAGGGGAAAATGATCAATAACATGCAATGCTGTACAAACAAATGGACAATAACCATGCTACATACAGTACATACACAAGCTTTGGTTACAGACATGTGCTGGATGACCTGAGAGATCTGACAGGGTCCATAAGTGATAAGTACATCAGAGGTGTGAGGTAATAATATAGACACCCATTATAAGATACAGTGTAGCGGCCTTACAGTCCTTAATGGAAGACCAGAGAAAGGGACACTGCAATAATCCATTGATCCACTAGAAATAGAAAGCTGTACCACAGACAAGTGCTATTTATTAGTGCGATAATCTAAAGGATGTTTGGGACAGCATGTATTAATGTCTCTCACACCATTAATGTGTCCACAGGTCTGGAGTGTACCACTGAAATAATTATACACTTTTAGTGGTTTATGAATCAGTCAATGAGTCACTGTGTTTTTCAATTGCTAAAGCACATTTTCTGAAACACTGTTGCAATTCCTCAAAACATTAAGATCAATCACACCTCATTTAATTTTATACTGTCACATTTTCCTTTATAAGCAGACTGTTATCTCACTCTGATGTCTATAAGTCAATAAAGAAGCAGTGTAACGTATATTGACCAAGGCTCAAACTCAAAGCATCACTGGGTCATTTGAAGATATTTGTACAAATACATTTTTATGTGAGAGCAACAAGAAATACATATACTGTTGTGAGAAAATGAACTGGGGATTTGATAATTGCATGTAGTGTCAAGATTTTTATTCAATAAATAATGCTAAATCTGAGAGAGAAAAAAACTAATGCATTTAAGACATTTTTTTGCTTTAGTGTCTCTTTCCCATTGGATTTAAGATCTGCAAACATTGTGGACACCTTTAAGCAGCTCAAGCCTCACCTGTTTAGAATTGCATTCAATTAGTTTTTACTTATCTTTATCACCATTTTATTTAACATTTGTATAGTTCCTCTATTTTATGCCTCTCTTTTGTCTTTTATTGTGAAGCACTTCAAGAAAAGGTGCTAGATCAATACATTTTACTTACTACAGAGAAACTTCTGCTGGTGATCCAAGATTGAAACAAGTCAGGGACAGCATGTTGCGCTAGTAACAATGTTAAAGAGGTCTTGGTGAGTAACCATCTTGCATACAAAGCACTTTACAGCAAGGTTATGTAAGCTACAACCAGCAAGAAAAGAACAAACAAGAATAAAACTGCTAGTAAAAGTACTAGTATAATAGGACTAGACAACACATCTTTAGTTAGCAGTATAACACAATGGTACATCAACTAAACAGACAGAAACCAGAATCAATCACAAGCAATTATCTTGTGGTTTTAACACAACAGGTGTTTTTTTTCTCATGATCATGAAAAAATGTTTTGATCCAGATGTAACCTAAACTTCTTGTGATCATTGTAAGGTTTCATTCAGGATCAACATTTGACTAATGTCATGATCTCAACATAATTATTCTGTGATTATGGCCTCTTCGGCCTTCCGTAATTCTGACAGCAGATGACAAAGAGACGCACTGATCCGCACCGAGATGGCCATTATCAGAGAAGTTAGAAGTACAACCACTGAGGGATCAAAGCTTTTACCGAAACACACATCTTACACTTAGATAACTAAGTGTATATCTACAAAGTGGAGTTAGAGTGGGTGTTATTTTTATGACTGTTAGTGTCTTATGTGACGGAAATGAGGTCAGTTAGGTTGGAAATGATTGTAGGAAATTCATATTTACGTCACTGACAACCTTGACAGGATTTGTGTCGGTGCTATGGTTGCTCTGGAAACCTGTTACGTAGCATCATGGGAGAGGACCCCATTGCAGACAGAGGTAGAAGCTTGGAGCAGGTTTACAAGGTTTATTTGAACACTTACACAGTGCAGGTAAGCCAAGTAACACAGAGGTATCTTCAAAACGGAACCACACAAATGGTAGGTAACAAGAAACACCAAGGCAAAGCACACACGACATATGGTAATGACACCACAAAGCACAAAGGGACAAGACAGGCCTATATAGGAACCGACTAACGAGGGGAATGAAACACAGGTGAGTAACAAGACACAGGTGAACACAATCAGTAGACAAGACAAGGGGAAAACACTAGGACAAGAACACACAAGAACAAGACAAACCAAACTTCAAAATAAACCAGGAACAACAAAAAGTCCACACTTAAGAAAATAAAAGTCCAGATCCTGACAAAACCACGTCGCAATTGCTCAGTTTAAGAGTATAGTCATGTTGCAGTTGGTAGACAGTTTTGCAGCTGCAGTTTTTCATTAGTTTTGCTGAAAACATTTTGAAATCAGTCTATAAAAGCACTTTAGTAAGCAGAAGTTTTATAGATGCAGCTTCAAGGTCTGCAATTACATTGATGCCTAAAAACATACAAAGAATTAATCGAGCTCTTCAGGTTTTACAATTTGAAAAACAATTCTGCCTCCAAAGTTCCAAAGGGAACAGAGTGAACGCTACAGCAGCCCCAAAGACAAGGAAAAACTAATACACTTTGGAGGAAGCAATTCAAAGAACGACCACCTCTCTCCAAGATGCAATTGGAGCTGTAGATGGAAATGGTTGGTTTATGAGGCAGTAGCCAGTAGTGGAGTTAGAATTTTTTTTCTTCATACAAGTATCTACATAACATGAAGGACAAGGGTGATTTTTGTGTGCTGAGAGATTTGTTGTTTTTTTTTACATGTATCAGCAGTTCCTTTAATGATATGAAAACCTTTGGCCAAATTATTTGTAGGATCATGGTGCAGTGAGAAGTGCATAGTTTGAGCCTTAATTACTCTAGTTGGGTTTGACTTAATCAAAAAGTTACCAAAGATACATAAATCTTAGATCTGCAACATCATTGTATGTCGCTGGGTGTGAGGCTGAAGACACTTTACTAAGTATTTGTAATGCAATTATGGATCGCTCCAAATGTATGATATAATATCTGAGGCAATAATTCACCGTGGGAGTTATGCAAGTACTTTAGCGGGCTTAGTGAGAATCAATACCTGATATTTTCTGTGTTTTCTTCACCCTCTTTCGATGACACAACACACATTTCATTAGTACAGGTTCATAAAGAAACCAGTCCAGCTTGGTTCAGTTTTTTGCCATCAAGTGTGCTATTGGATGATGTTTTTAGAGGAATATAGAGACAAAATCACTATTATTATCGCCATCATAATTATGTGTATTATGTGTTTGATGGGTGATTTAATGGTGAGTTCATCTTGACATTTTGTGCAGTGTACTGTCTATAAAATAGGCAGAGGGGTCAGGGTGACACTTCCAACACTTTCTGCAACAGGTTTTCCAGCAAACTGACCCGGTCTTACTTAAAAACTCTATAATGTGAACAGCTTACATTTCTGTGTAGGTCACTGGACCAGCCTTTTGTTTGTCATACTGTATAAAACCAGTATATCCATTGCAGACCAAAAGGCACACATTTCCTTTATATCCAACCTGTTGCCTCACTGGATTGAAGTTACAAACTCATGCCCCTGTGACTTAAAAGAATAGGTGAGTGAAACGCATGGTGTTTACAGGCAGGTAAGCTTGTTGCAACCATCAGTAATCCCAGCAGTATCAGTGGAAACAACAGGTAGCAGGATGCAGTGTCATGCAGTGTTTTTGAGAGGTGTAAAATACTTGCTTCAAAACACCTGCAGTGCAGCTGTACAGATGTGTTTACTACACACGGTAAAGAGAACACAAATATTTTAATTTAGCATAAAAAACAGTCCAGTTAATGGTTATTTCTTTAACTCCACAAGGTGCTTTAAGGCACCGACTAACCAGCATGTTGGTATCACACAAAGAGGTTGTTTTTATCAATCTAAGCTGGTTAATCAATCATTAGTCCAATATGAGCCTTTGGGTTGAGAGCACGACTAAGACAACATGGCAACAGCAGCAGCAGTGCAGCCTTAATTGCTCCAAACACCCTGTTCATTTTAACAGCTCTTCCGAGTATGAAGTGTTGATTAACTTGTATGAGTCAAGGTAAAAGAAGCACGATTCCTGGTAATCTCTGCAGGAAATTGATCATCATTGTTTATTCTAAATCAATATGTTAACAGCTAGAGAAAGAGAGAGCAGTGTTTGTAGTGCTTCCGATCCGCTCAGACATGAGGTCAGTGCAGGTTATTGAGCGGGATTTCACAGTGAAACCTTTTCAGTTCTGCTTTTTACATTCAGCATACATTGATCCACAATGTGTTCTCTGTATGTCATCTGACATGCTTGTCCTAACAGTTTTGGAGGAAGAATCTCTGTGAGAGTAAACCAGGAGTGCCCTCTTCAGTCTGAGACATAACACTACAGTTCTGCTCAACTCCAAAACAAAACAGATGCTACAACATATGCAGTATTCTGTGATTTCAACATGTCAGGGCACCCTTTAAATGACCATCTACACAAATAAAGTCATCTGCCACATTTTAAAACCTCTTGGGTGTGCTGGCAGTGCACACCACCGCTACCACTGCAGGTCCTTTAACCTGCATTTGCCTGCAACAAATGACACTGAATTTTGGGGCAATTACACTCAGAACTCAAGTGATGGTTTATTGCATGTATTTATTGTCCAGGTACCTTTAAATGGTGACCATGCTAGTTAGTGAACAGAAACAGGACCAGGGTACTGAATGTGCTGACTCGGCTGCTGGTTGATGACAATTTAACTTGTACATATTTACATAGAAAAGGTGGAATAGTGACAAGAAAGACTTGGCAAAATAAAAAAAAAAGTCTAAACAAAAAAATAAATAAATAAAGCAGTCCCTGGTATTTATGTCCCCACATCTGTCTGAAAGTCACACTGCAGACATCATTAGCATAGCAATAAAGGCACTCTGATGTTTAACATATACATTTCATTGATCTTAAATAAGGGAAGTTTACTTTTGGGGCTTCCAGAGTAAGAATAATAACAGATTTTATACTCTATATTTCAAAAGAAATAAACAATGAAAATCAAAACGCACAAATTTAATAGTATTTAACTTGATCATGTACTCGAAAATTTATAATTGCAAACAAAGGACCACTGGAGGCAAAAGCAGTAAATATATTAAAGTTAAACTAATTTAATTTAGAAATTTAAAAAAAGGCAGCATCAAAAAAAACATCTCAAAAAAGGAGATATTCATTACACTGGGTTTCTATGCAATGATACATACGAGGTCCACTTTTCTTTCTGCTTATTATTCCATCACAAAAAAAAGGCTTTTATTATAGCACATTCCTCACTATAGACTCAGCACAATGAAGAGGTACAGAAAAAACAAAAACACGGTGGCCATGAATCTTAATGTCATGTAGCTTCCCCAGCTGATGCCACGTTTTTACTTTCATTTCAGTTTGTGCTATTCCAGTGCAAAAGGGTCATTTACATTGCCAAATAGAGGGGATGGGAAATATAAATAGACTGAGATATGTTTTCAGTGTTGCAATATTAACATCTAGATGCCGTCCAAGCTTCATGAAGTGTTCCATTCGAATGTCTGTGATGTTTGCAAAGCTGCAAACAAAATGAATCAGAAAACTGCTGTCATATACACCCTGTCTATTGCAAAAAAAACATTCTGGCCTTTCATGCAAGAGCTCCAATGTCTGAACATTAAAAAAAATTATAAAAAGGACACCAAACAATAAGTGCTGCCAGAAAATTCAGAGGAATATCAATGTGAAAGGGTAATTCAAGAACGTGCCTACAGAACCATACCATCTGCTTTTTTCTCTTTGGTGCAACGTGATCTATCAAGAGATCATTCGCACTAAACTATTCATTCCTGCCAGGCACAAGACGTAGCTGTGATAAGCTAGAGAAGGCTACAGATTAGAGATCAGCTCTTAGCGCAGCACCTTCTTAACTGATCGATCAACTAAGCAATGATTGAAAGTTTAAGATGGTAAGTCTTGGGGATCACAAAAATCAACATGTACGAACCTCGAAGCTGGAAAAAACGAACAAAAAAAAAAAACTAGCTCCCGTGGATAAAATCTATGTGATTACAGAACTTCAGAGGAATCTGAATATGATGAACTCTCCTCCACAGTGACTTAATTGGTAGAGCACTTACAGTATGTTTAAATATGCCTTTATGTGATTTTCATTACACACACATATCAACTGTTGATAGAATTGTGATGACATTCACCGGCCTTCTCATTCAAATGCTGTGATATGACCTCTGATGAACAGGCTGAAGGGCCTCTCTGCACTGCAAGCATGAACTTGAGTGTGCAAGTCTTCAGGTGGAAAAGCTGCTCTTCTGTTTCATTAACACCAACCTCTAATGCTGAAGGCAGTACTTGACTTTAAACTGGGAGTGAATATGAACCCCAAACAGTATCAATCAGTGTTAAACTGGAATTAATTAAAAATAATAATAATAATTGGCAAACCTGCCTCCTAAGAGTAATTTCATTGGCACTGACCATTTCAAAAAAGGTCAAATTACTCATCCACAATCAGGATTAATCAGAATTGCAAAACCTTTAGAGAAGCCCTGTTGGCCTCAACCCAAGTGAAATTTAAGCCATCTAAAAAACCATCTAAATTAAGAGACATTTATTCAAACGGGCTTTTAATAGCCTGACTGTTCTTATGCGTAGCCTCTAATTATTTTGAAAATTTTTCTAATGTTACTTATTAATGACTTAATAAACGCCAAATGTAGTTTTTGGATTAGGGCAACAAAAATATACACCAACTTGCATAGATATTCACTGTGTGATTTCCAATCATATCTTTTTTTACAGTATTATTGCATCTACTGTGTTATTCCAAGGCAATTTTCTTAAAACTTTGACTGGGTTGGGTAAAAAGGTACAAGGCTGTACATAAACATAGCCATCGGCTACATTTACATGCAGTATACACCGAATAACCAGCAAAATAAAGCAACCTATACAGTAATGCGACCCAATAAAATAGCCCGACAATAAATAATAACTTTGTGAGACTTATGATGTTCTATTTATATCGAGACTGTGTCAAAGAGGAACTGACTCCATGGTCAAGTTTGTGGTATATATAAATGACCATAAATGAGCATGATCTTATTAGTATTTTAAGAGACAGGGCTGTTGTACTGCATTGCAGTAGGCTGTACAGGGGTTTCCATTTTGCTGGTCACTCATGTTTGGTGCTGTAGAAATTCATGTTGCAGCCTACGTTAAGACATAGTCAGTGTGTATATAATATAATGAAAGTGCAGCCTGACTGAATGCCACAAAATAAAGAACTGGTAAGTAAAGTATTAAAAGCACAAACATTAGAGTCCAGAGGGCTCTTACAATGAATTACAAACAAAAATCAGCCCTATAAAGGATTTTGATCGTCTTCAACAGGGGCAACACTCCTGCTTTAATAGGATTGAAAATGAGCATTTTAAATACTTAAATAGATATAAAATTTTGTTATCTTTTAACACAAACTGTACACATCTGGTACCAATACATATAAAAATTACAAGTGTGGTTACTTTAGAAAGGACACCCTCTGATACGTCATATCAAAAATATGTAGCTTTAGTAGCACTTTTCCTCTTCATTTATCTAGTAAACTTTACAATGCTACATTACACTCCAAAGAAGTGAATGAAGTCTTTTTTCTTCTAGTCCAACGTCACTGCAGTGGTGCTACCGAGTCTCAAAAGTCACAAGTCATCTGCTGCTGTGACCACTGCTTTGTTCTTCACCTCTAGATCCACTTTTACTGTATCACTTTCTTTCTGCTCCTCCGGTCTCAATCCTAAAACACTTCCTCTTCCATCCAATCGCTCCTCTGTCCATCATACGCTGGCTTTTTTGACTCCTTCCTCTTCAATGTGCACACTTCAATCAATTTTTTCAACTTTCCCGATAATCTTCTCCTCAAAGATGGGCAAGATAGCATCATCTTCACGTACCTCTTCAAACACCACCCCGCAGTCAAACTCGTCGCTTACCTTCTTGAAATAATACCTAAAAAGGGAAAAGAACAAAGTTAACTTCTCCAGGTTAAAAGCTGTGTCAGTTTGACATAATAAAGTTAAAGGATCTGAGATTCACTTGTAGCACCCTTATCAGGCAATGATAAGGGTGCTATAGGTAAGTATATCATTTTTAATCAGTAGATCATGCCTCTATAATTTGTCAAAAATTGGATCAGTGATGCAGGAACTGTGGCCTTTCAGAGTTAAAAATTCAACTGCATCTGCCAAAAGACAATCACAAATGTGTTACGACCGTCTCTTCAGTCACGAGTGAAAATTCTGACCTTTAAATCATAACACCCTCCATTAAGGCAGTGTTAACGGACACAGCCTGAGTCAAAGATCCACCCACACTTATAACTAATATTCATTTCCATATATCCCCCAGAAAACTATAGCATTTTATAACATTTTATGGACTCCAAATTATGCCATATTTTGCAGTCTCAAAGCAAGTGTGTGTTATAGACAATATCATCTTAATGCAATCCTGCCTGCTGATAATTAAAACACAAATTCTAGCTGTGATACATCTCTTGATATATATGTCTACAGAAATCAAATAGCACCATAAATTTCACCTGTAGTTTCCTTTCTTTGTTAGCAGTTCTTTGAACTGGCCCAGTGTGACAACCCTCCCTTTGACAGACGTCCTGTACGGTATCAGCTCCTCGCAGAAGTAATATGCCACAGTAGTGTTTTCACATGGCTGCTTTTTAGTGGCTTTATGTCTACAAATGTAAAAAGAGAGAAAACTATTTAGAAAACTTGAAACTTTCCCATTATTAATATGTTCATATGGACTAGAGTCTGCTAAGGCTAAGGGCAATGACAATTACAAACATCCTCATGCATAAGCAACTGTATAACTGGGGAAACAATGACAATAATGTTTCAAATTACACAGTATTTAAAAAAATAAATAAATCAACAGATGAAAGAACTAAGTCAAATACATGAAATGAGCAGGAGGGCTGAGGTCATTACAATACCTAAAGGCTGAACTTTCTAATCAATATGTGCAATTACAGGGAGCGAGTGAAGAGAGAAAATAAATGGTCTAACGTCCTCTTGTCTTCTGCTTCACATGCTGACTGACTGTTAAGTTTTAGATTAAAACAGCTCAGTGAACAAAAAGCAACATTCTTTCAATAATCAGTTCTAAGGCTATCTGAAGACAGCTTATATAGATAGAAAAGAAAAATAACATGGTACACAAGGAAAATGACAAGCAATGTTTCAACAGGACGTACAGATGAAAAGCACACAAATCAATACCACCGAGGGGAACTGGAAAATATATATATTTAAAGTATTTTGGGTTAACTGAACCTTTAAGATGCTTTCAACTGGGCATAGGCCTGCTGATGAAGGGTAATTATCAGTCAGCTAGCCAGCAGTTTATGTAAATGGGTGTACTCTACTATTCATGACTTCCTCGGAGTGGGAGAGGCCCTTAACTGATGATCTCACCGACAGCCTTTGGGTGTGCCATGATGTACAATGAGATAATGTTCCTTAGTGATCTCAAATGTTTTTAGTCTGACATCTTTTGTACCAACTTGAGCAACCATATAACTGTATCTGTTGTTGTCACTGGAAAGGCAACGGGGTAGTCTGAGAGGGATCAAGTTACAAAAAGTTTCTGATATTAATGTATTTTTCCCGAATTGTAGCCAGCAGTGTGTTGGTTAACGCAATGTTTTACGACCAATAATAAGTACAAATTCAGAACTGGAAAAAAATCTGAGTGATGTCAATGAGTGTTCATTTACACATCGTTACATCAATCTATCCTCTAACAGATCAGTTTTACATCAGCCCAAAGGGGCATAACATTTTCATGTTCAGATTAATACAGCTCTTGAGATGTGTTACTTTGTTCCTTGAGTTTCTAATATTGTCGTAGATCAGAGGTTTTCAAAATCAGTCATTTCAACCACAGGGCATGGAGGGAAAGACGTGAAGCGAAGATAATGCATAAGGTGAAAGAGACGGGTGCATGCAAACAACAGGAAGTTAATTATTGTAGATTGGCCGGCTGATTCGTCCCGCTTATCAACATCAGTTAGAGCTGCGACACACAGATCATGGAGGTATTAACTCTCCCTTAGCACCCGATTGCTGCAATTTTCATCAAAACAGCTCTCATTATCGGATTCATAACTCAGTCAAATCTGAACAAACAGACATGATACATATATTTTAGATTCCAGTTGTCTCATTTTTGTCTGAAGGGTCCCCACAGTGTCAGACTTTGACTCTCCGCTATGAATAAATATAATTTTAAAAAGTTATCTTGCTTCACTGGTATTTTTTGCTGATATTGCTACACAATGTGAAATTTAAAATATCTTATACTCTTTATTCTCTTTTTTTAAGTGAAAGTGAACAATGCAACTCAAAACACCACTGCCGTGTTCTTTCAAAACAAACATCCTTCATTTGTTCCAAATTCCAATCTCTCAGCTATCTTTCAGACATTTTCGAGCTTGGACGTTGGAGGGACTGAAAGGTTCAGTCAGTCTCGACACCAAGTCCTGAACCCCAGTCCTCACAGGACTGACCGGAGGCTTCACCCTCTGGCAGTGCCACGTAATCTGCCTTTCATCTGCCTCTTACACAGTTCCCCTTTTCCCCTCCATCTGTTAAGTACCCATCTGAGAGGGCAGTCAATCATCAAACAGAAACATGTTTCTGACAAAACATCAAATAGCCGACTCTCTCCTCAATACTACACAGAAAGCACTTCTACTTCCTCTGTGATCCTCCTTTTGGTCTTCGTGGCAAATAACCAGCAAGGGATCTGACATGTTTTCTACCATCAAGTGTGATCCTAGTGATTTATGACAGGGTGGAGAAATAACACTGTTTATACCATGGACACTGAAAATAGTGTTTTCTCACTGGCTGCCAGGTGTCTGTTACAATCATAGATGGCTCTGGTTAACAGTTTAACTACTGTTCTAAATCAAAATGCAAAATATTTTAAACCTACAATACTAGTCACAGAATAGGCCACTTTCCTTTAATAAGTGGCCATAGTACGAGTGTGATGATGCACCTCAAAGTGTCCCGATCTAGAAAATAATGGACTTGTTGGGGAAAATGCCATTTTTTGCCCCCATCTTGTCCATTATTTGCTTTTTTATGGACACCTTGTTGTACATTATTGCTCACTCAATACTCTCCACTGGCTTAACATGCCACATGCAATGTAATAGCTACCGTCTTAAGCTGATAGGAGTATATGGATGCTGGTTGAGTCTTATTCCCCACATTAATGAACACAGGAAGATAGATAAGATGCCACATTAAAACAAACCCAATGATTGAGTATGGGATACTACATAATGATATTACAAATACAGCACACAGAGGAGGGAACTGGGGAAAGAATTTTCTTATTACTGATTTCTAAATGTCTCTTTTAGTAGCTCTACAAAAACACACAGTCCTGGGTAAATAAACTACCTGTAATGACAATGGGAAGTGAAATGGGTTGCCGTGACCTATGGGTAATTTGGAGATAGTGGGAAAAGTTACTGGTAGGACAAAGTGGACATACTCGGGCTCGGAGAGCTCGCTGTCAGAAACGGCGGGCACCAGACTGAGCGGAGGAAACAGTGCAGGCCTGACTGCAGTACGACCCCTCTGGATCACCTCCATCACATACCTGAGGGACCGAACAACCCCAGTTGTTAGACACAGACCAGCCCTATAAGGAGCACGCAGGCTAGAGAACAAAAGGGTAACTGTTTCATTTTGACTAAGATAGATCTGGCTTCTTCCCTTTTTGAATCAAGGATATTGGATAAATAGATTCTGGTGAAAAACTGTGCTAAATAACTGAACAGATAACGGTGGTAATGTCCGTCCACTTACCTTTGCTTGGGTTGTAATGTTCCATACTTAATCTTCTCCTCCTCAAGCCGCCGGCGCACCTCCTCCAGCTGGATGAGGGGGCTGGGAGCTGGGTTGGGGGGCATGGTGGGATCCTGGATGAAAGGGTGAGATGGCTGTACGTTGTTACGCAGTTGGGCGCTGACGCAAGGGTGCACCGACCCTGATCGCTCCGCCGAGCTGAGACGGGATCCTTCATGGCCTGTGGTCCTCTTGGACCCAGTGGTACTCCTAAAATGTAAAGTCATGACTTTTTAAATATCAGCTATAAAACTAAACAAAATAAGAGTATTCTCATTTTCCCTCTTCTTCCCTATTAGTCAGTGCTTACTCTTAACAGTACAAGATCATTCTCTCATGCAGCTGTGCAGGTAACCTGAACAGAAACACAGCTTTATATAACAATAGCTTTGTTATTGTTACTGTACTGGAAAAGGAAAGCTTTCCTTTAAGGTGCCACAACCAGTAATCTTATGAACTAAACACGACAATGGCACAGTTGGGGCTGGAGTACATGCCTGTGCACAAGATATTTTTTAACTGTTAACTGTTTTAAAAATGCTTGCACTCATATAAAGTTAATCACTGACCCGTATGGGCTCCTCTTATGTTGAACCATTTCTTTCTGTCCTTCCATCAGCCACAAAAGGATCTTCTGATTTTTCTCCATCTCCTCTGCAGGCCCTGGCATGTCATAAGGACACACTTCCTCACCTTTCTTGAACGCTCTTTTACACTGTGTGCCACCTTTGCTACTGTATAATGGAAGAAAACAACTGGTAAGGAAAAAAGCAAAAAAGATTTGGGTGCATTAATGACAAAAAGGTAAAAATGCTTGAGTTTGGTGCGTAGATATACCCTGTATGCTCGATAGGGTTGGATCCCATGCCTTCTGCGTAGCTGCGAGACTTTGATCCATAATGACTCGTCTCCATGCTCCAGGGAAAGCTGCCGTGCACGCGCATGGCCGCCTCAGCCTCCACCTGCTCTTTGGGCTTCCCGACACCTGTGTGGTGGATGTGGTGCATGTGTTTGTGGTGGTACAGGTGGCTGGTGTCTCCCTTGAGACCATGCCTGGATGGATGTTTACCCTGGCCTGAGGACGGCGCCATTCCAAGTCCCATCCCTTTGCCCCCTTGGAAACTGTCTGGTGAGCGTGACTTGGGAGAGTGACGGCTCGTACCTGGTGACTGGCAGCCGGGAGTCTTCATGACCCGCTGGACGTGGTCGTCCAGGATGCTCTCAGGGTTCTCCTCATGAGCATCTCTCATTAAAGGCCCACTATAGGTGGTGTCAGCGTAGCGGGAGTTGTAATTCTGCGGATAAGCACCAGGGGGGAATCTGTGACTGGACAATGCTGTGGCTGTGGACATGACTTCATCACCTTCCTCTTCCTTTAGAACAAAAATACACACACAAAACAAAACAAAACATCATTCAGAGGAAAATGAAAATCTGGAAAACAAATCCAGTTTTAAGGATAAAACTAAGCACAATATATCTATAGGCCTTTTATTCTTTTAAGCTTATTGCCATTAACACATTGACACAAGGGAGGAATTTTTCCATAAGGGTGCATATGTTGTACTTATTTCAACCTGCAGGTGGCAGATTTTCACCATATGCTAATATGTGTCTTCTCATTGTTACTGCAGAGGTTTGGAGACAAACCAAGAATACAACAGTATCATTCAGATTCCGGGGTCCTATGCATGCACACAGCACATTTGTGTTGTTTCATGTAACGAAAAGTGCAACCGATACAGTTTCAGCTCTGAGTGACTGGGGGGAAAAAAATCACACTCTGACAGAATCTGCTCCAGGGGGAATCATGGGGTGGGGTGCTGCAGGCATTCATAATAGCTTTTGATAAGCAGGCACTGTAGGGAGTGGAGGACGTGCAGTGGTGAAACAAAACACAGCAGTGTAATGAAAAATCCTTATCCGCATCACTACAAATGAAATTGAAATTCTGAACCCAATATTTTCTTACTGGAGATGCACATTTGACACATAGTTTGTTGTATCACTATATATTTAGTTTTGAACTAAAAACAAAACCGTCACATAACACCATTAGAAAATGGTTTTAGTGCAGCTGGATCAGTGAGAACAATTGGGCAGAGCTTTTATCTGTTGTGCCTCCTGTATAAAGTTAGACTTTGACACTTTGTCAGAGAGAGAAGGGAGGGGAGAGAACAAAGAGATACAGAGGAAAGACAACAGTAGGTACGGGGTTCACTTTTATCTTTTAGCCAGTCCATGCCCAAACTTTTTATGTCAGTTATGTTAATAATTAAAAAAATCACTTGTGAACATGCCAAACCAAATTAGTTTGTTATTGCCCTCTGCTCACCATCCATTTGCAATAAATGTATCAAAGAAAACATGAAAGGGTTTCTCATCCTGCTCCTAGACAAACTTAACGTCCGTGTGCCCACTGCTTTCTTATATTCAGAAATATTGTAAAAAGATGCCGAATGCAGCCAAATATTTTTGGCATGTTTTTAATAATTGACGTTTCTTCGTATATATGCACCAGATCCAGATTTCTGTGTTAGCCGAGCCCACTGGAGTTTACTCGTGGAGTCGTGACATCTTCATTTGAGCACATTTTTCCACACTTTCCATTTGAAAATGAAAATCCTTGGCAGACAACAGCAGATATTTGACATTCTACAGGATAGCTCAGGTGGTGGATGGGGATTACAGTCTACATTTATACAACATCATGTCTCTACTTGCAAGGAGTAATAGTGTACACGGTTGCATGCTCTGTTGTCTTGTTAACGGCAAATAAAAATCCAATTCAGACAAGCTATGACCATCCTGCTGACAGGAGTCTTTTTTGCTACTGATTTACTTTTGTGAACAGCATGCTGCTGCTCTTGTTTATGTGAATTATCCAGTGGATAGCAGGTCTATTGTTCCAAAAAGTTACGTTAAGTGAAGCCATAATTCCACTCTAAGCAGTGAGCAGAAGTTACTCACATCCTCATGAAACCATGTGGACCTTTTCCTCACAGAAAGAAAATGGTAACATCAATTTCTAACCAGAATGTGGATTTTTGAATCAGATTTTATGCTACAGAAATCCTTCATGCATTATGACCACATTATTTTTAATACCTCTGATATTATGGTTAAAAAGCTAAAACCCAAGTTCACATTTCCTTTTTTAGATGCAGAGAGTATCACTTGATGAAGGCAGTCATTTAATGCTTGCCTCCAGGTTTAATAAAGCAAACGCTGAGCTGTGTGATGGTAGCTTATCTCCTTTCAGGGCCAAACCACATAAATTGTCTGCCTTGAGACTTAATATTTGGCTCTGTGTACTGACGGAGATTTCATTTGTGGTAGCAGCAACCATTTCATCACCGTTCAAGTGACATCAAAGAGGCGGCGGCACACTGTTCCAGGCTTACAAGCGGCCGAGCGTGCAGGTGCTCCATCTGATTCATCGACAAAGCCAGAACGCTGACAGGCCAAGGCTGGAATTCTCCAAATGATTCATAATGTTTTTTTATTCCCCATTCAAATAGATAGCCTCATTAATTTCATTAAGGCCAGGCAGATTTAAGTCTCCTTTGTTACTGAAAACTTTAAGCCCAACGGCCAGACACACACATCTCGCATTCTGGTTCAGAAATGGGCTTTGGTGGTATCCCGCACACATTACTGATACTGCTCAATATTCAGTCTGCTTTCCAATACACTGTCTATGATCACCATTTATATTTTATTAACGTAAATCAAAGCTATTCTGCTGAAAAAAAAAAAAAAAGTCATTTGGAATCAAGATTTGTAGAATGAGGATTTAAGAGAAGATCCTCATAACCAGAACATGTTCACTGAAAACAGCTTAAACCGGGAGCTTTTCACATATTGTGTCTTTTGAAAGTCTAAGAATGCAAAAAATATAACTGCATTTAAAAATTATATTTAACAAAATGTTTCCCATATAATACAAACTGCTCTAAGTTAAGTTTACTATTCAATTAATTGATTAGTTGATTGACAAGAAAATTAATCTGCAACTATTTTGACAATAGATTAATCGTTTTGGCATTTTTCAAGCAAAATGCCAAAAATTCTCTGATTCGAGATTGTCAAATGTCAAAAGATCTGCTGCTTCTCTTTGTTATATAGTAAACTGAATATATTTGGGGTTTTGTACTGTTGGTCATATAAAATAAAGTTTTTCACTATTTTCTAACATTTTAATGATGATATAATAAAAAAAAATAATAATAATTGGCAGAATAAACAGATAATGAAAATAATCTTTAGTTGCAGCCCTAAACTGCCTCTACTTTGGGGATCCATACTTCAATTTTCTAATATTATTCAGTTGGTGTCATCAGAAGCTAAAATGGAGGCAGTAATAATCCTTACAGTGCCTCATGCGAGTTGAGGGTGTAACTTCACTGAGTTAAGGCAGCTCAGAATCACTCTGAGAAGAACAGAGTCAAAACATGCATGTTCCTATCCTTCCCTGTGCTGCCTCAACTGTATTATGTTAGAGGTAATTTAGTCTACAGACAGTGCTCTCCAGTGTGAACGTCTGCAACAGCTCCTGAAGGATGTGGCTTGTTCACACGTGTTAAACCAAATTAACAAAACAGTGGATCTGCTTGTGCTTTAAACAGTAGACACTGGTTCAGAAAAAAAAGTGGGAACATACCAGTCGTACTCTCTTCAGTCGCTCCTCTAGCTTCTCTTGAGCCTCTCTCTCCTTTAGCACGCCCTCCAGTCTGCTGATCAGCTCTGCAGCAAACCTTTCCGGCTCCACGTGTATATCCTTTGGAATCCGGTTTGTGCGCTGGGGGAAGAAATGTCAAACTGTCACTGCTGCATTACTGTCAACACCATATGGGCAGATTTACCACCCTGACCCCTTACATCCTGTCACTGACCATATGAAGGGACTAAAACATAAGCAGGAATCATTAAACTAGACTGTGTCAAGTGTTAAACGTCCAAAGGGATAATACATTTAAATTTGTAATAACTTGCAACAAGACATCTCCACTGAATACTACTGAACCTGATCCTTTCTGACACAGTGATGTTACCATTGTTACAAATCTTGTAATCTTGCTCAGTGGCATTCCCATGCCTTCTATGTGATTTTGAAACAGAGGTTGGAGCTAAACTTCCCATTAAAAATGCATCACCAGCTGTATCCATTTGATAAGTGTGTTTACAGCAAAATGAATTCAACCTAGATTTAATACCAACCTTTTTGTTTTATTTTACATTGAGGATAACAAATGTACTGTAATTTAAAATGACACATAATCTCCTTTTAATGTTTTTATGCTCTTTATTTTTGTATGTTATATGGCATTACGTAAAGCACTTTGAATGTGTGTATTAGCTATACAAATCAACCTGCCTGGCCTTGCCTTAATAAGGACATGAGTGACATTTATTTCCTCTCCTGGCAGCACAAGTTATTGCACTGCAGTTATGACAATTCAAAGCTGTTAACTCCTGATTTGCAACCGGTTTATATAATAAAAATGTTGGCAAACAAAGTGACATTTAAAAAAATGACCTATAAGTCCTGTCAATCTTCTTATTATCCATGAAGTGAAGTCATCATTAATTTGTTGGGGCAGGGAAACGTGAGAGTTATGCTTTGGGGATTTGTGCTCTACTACAGTCAATTCATGCATCCTAATAGGATGCTACGTGTGGAGTTTTAATTTGACTCTTTACTCCCAGGCCTAATTAGGGCCGGGGTTTTCCTAACAAGAGACAGTGTAAGCTGCAGAGGGAGGCATCAGGCTGTCACAGGGGAGGATTCATATCTGCTCGGCTTCAGCGCACACAGCTTAGGAAAGCATCAAGCTGCATTTAGACAGCCTTCTCTTTCACCATCACCTATTCTTATACTCCATCACAGGCCCTGCGACACAGCAGAGCTTAAATATGCACATCTCCAATGGTGGAGCGTAGAAAAATAAGGCAGAGACAGACAGTTAAAGAGAGGTGTAGAGGCAGAAAGGGAGAGGGAAGGGAAAGCACCCATGAATAACTCACTGGAATATGAGGTAGTGGCACTCGCCCATTTGCTTTGGCACTTTCGTGCATCTCCCGGCGATGCTGTTTGCGGTATCTGTAGGGTGGAACCCCATCTCTGGAATTAACAACAAAGACATTTTCATAAAACATCCTCATGAATAAACAACACAGGCAGCTTTGAAGTTGAAAGCTTTCTGCTGCATTTTTTCTAAAACGAACACCTTGTTAAGTCTTGATTAATCGTTGCGACAGGCATTCTCACAGGCTTATTGTGTCCCCTCCTGCACCACAAGTGGTCTGGAAGATTACAGTTAGGTGTTAACATATCCATGAGTCTGTAATTCCATGTGATACTGGCCATGCTGGGTTTCACACTCTCCTGTGCTGGAAGCTCTGGACAAATTAGCTGATAACAGCCTCTAATCCATTCAGCTTCAAACACATTTTTGTCCAGTTGTGCAAGCTTTGAAGTTTCTTTGGCATAATTCCCCAGTTCCATCTCTGCACATAGAAAACATCTTTTTTCAAATTTTCTTTCACCAGCACATGCCTGGTCTGCACACTCAACTGAAATACAAGTCCTGTGTGCAAGTGATCCCAGAAGGTAAAAAAAATTATTGTCTTTGGCCTCATGCTTGTGCCCAAACACCTGTGAAAGAAGACGTTCTGCTTTGTTCACCCCAAATTAAGAACAGTGACTATAAAGAATCACTTTGGAAACGTTTCAAACCTGTTCTTATGTAACATTTCAAAAGAGATCAGTAGGTTAGTATTTTCATTTCTGTACATTCTACCAGACATTGTTTCATGTCAGCTAAGAGTGAGTTTTTAGGACTCCTAATTAGCATTAGAGATCGATTCTAACAGCTTTTACTGGTTTGGCTAATGAGCAGATGGGACTTTAGTTGCTCCTCCTGTTGTTAAGCTCGGGCACAGCAAAAAACTGGCTTATTTCTGTCATCGAGCAATGCCATCTTATATAACATGCCTTCCTTTTAAATAACTGGAAATAGTATAGTATTATGTTTTGTCTTTCATTTTGATGATAAAACTCTTGTGTTCCAGACAAAAATGCAGCCTGGCATAGCCTTTATGACGTGGTATAACAATTTCATGCATGAAACGTGTGTGTGATAAAAATACATACACACTGCTGTCGGTAAAGGAAAGTGTGTCTGCATCGCTGGACATACTCTGCTGCTCACTGTCGTTGGCGCTTGCCGCTGGAGCCATAGCATAACCAGTGTTGACGTAGTACGGGTTGATGGGCTCCCGACATGGTGCATGCCTGTTAATATTAAGAAATACAGGAAATGCTGAGATTATGCTTTCTCTTTTTACCGAAATAGACCATGACGTGATAGACAGGCTTGTAAAAATGCATTTATAAACAAAGACGGTACACAGCTCATTGGTGTAATCCTAAATTAAGAACATACAGTACTGTCAAAATGTCTTTCACTTCTGCTCTTTTGGTTTGGTTAGAAGGCTACGAGAGAGTTGATGCTCCAGACCAGATGGATTCTATGCAACACACTTTAAAGCCATGAAACCTACAGTACCATGTATGTAACATGTATGTTTAAGAAGATGATATGATATGAGTCTTGCAAACCACCAATATTCTTGGGCAATGTTAAGAATTAGGCTGCCAGTATACTCCAAACAAATTTGGACGTGGAACATTCAAACGGGCATTCTGATTGACATGCAATGAAAATTAAATAAAGTCACTATAGTCTGTGTAGGCAGTAGAGCTAGACCGGTAAATCGGCTTATTGCAGATTTATCAGTATCTGTGTATACACTGATCCACAAGTAACAAAAAATGTGAGTAAAGAAATGTCAAACTAGGCTTGAGATCATTTAGAAACAGTGCCTCGATGACATAGTTTGTTGACCAGAGAGCACTGATAAGTGATCAATGCAGCCAGGCCAGCTACCCATTTAAAATGTGCACACAACCTCATTCCCGAGCCCCGGATAGTCTGTTGCCTATAATTTGACAACCTTTCTGAATCTGCCACTTCCTGAAACTCCTCTTGCTTCTGTTAGGTGTAATCTAAACAAACCTACAGCCAGAGTGACTATATTTGCTATCAACGCTGTCTTTTATAGTATTTCAACAGCCTTTGTGTACACACCAAATTCGATAGAGTATTGAACAGTGGAGTATAACTGCAGGTCTTATTATGATGCACATTCTTCAAGAGGGTCTACAGATGTACGGGGAAGCTTCATACGACATCATTTACATTCTCAGTCATTGAATTTGCTGAACACACTTCTTACAGGGCTTTGTACACATGAATTAAAGATGTTAGGCATCATCTCTTTTTATTCAAATTGGAATTCCCTGAAGCATTTATCCCGAGCTTTCTCCCTGTTTGGAATGCAGAAGCACCCAGAGTTCAAAATGAAACCTTTGTGACCAACCGATTTTCATTAACATCTACAGTGAAAAAGTGAATTATTACAGCGCCAGGTTGGGACAAATAAAAAGTGCAGTCTACAGAAAATTAGTTTTAAGTTGTGATTATACAGTATGTGGCCACATTTCCGATGACGAGAAATGAAAGGAAATGACAAGGGAAAGAAATAAAAAAATTTAATCGGCCATTTGATGAAAGAAAGATGAGATGATTCCTTGAGCAAAACTGTTCTGCAACACTGCTCACAGCTGCTGAGCCCTTTTAGAAACATCAATTTATCATAACCACAAATATTAAATATTAATATTAAATAAATAAACGCCAGTACAGTACATATAAAATCACTGGACATTCACTTGAAAATGGTTGTTTCCTGTTTTATTAGGCTAATCCTTATTTTTGCATATCACACTTAGAAACATATAAAAATATATAGTGCTTACATGTTTTTAATTCCAACAGATAAAAAACAATACAGCAATAAAAGACACATTAAAAACACCAGGTTTCCAATCATCACCTGAGCCTGAAAACATTTTCTCTCCAGGCAGGAAGGCCATACAGTACTACTATTCCATATAAACTCTCCATTTATTGCTTTCTATATTTGGAGAAATTGCTCACATACTGTAGTTTGTTGGCCACATCTATGTGGATTTCATTTCATGAACTTGCAATAAAAATAATTTCAAGTGTTTAAGAAATAGCTGTGTTTTGTCAAACATGTTTTATGCATTTTTGAAAGACACTGGTGTCCTCGGTTGCCCTCCATGTGTAATCAAAACTTCCACATGCCATTCCCTTGTTTCTCCCTCTATCCTGCCTGCCTCCCTCTCATGTGCGATGCATGCAAAGGCCAAAAAGATCTTACATAAAAAAGAAAATGTATTATTTCCCATTCTATAAAAAATTATCAGACTTGAAACTAAATACAGGACCTTTATTTTAGACATGACACATAATGTCTACTTGAGAGAAACATTGAGCAATAACACAATTGTTCATCCATATTGTTATTCCATGTTTGTATCAGGACCCTCAAAAGATCACTCAAAGGAAACACCAACTTTCATTAAAATTACAAAGGAGATGAAGTCTTGCCTTTGGAGTGTTTGAATGAGAACAAAACTGAGCTGTTCATTTCAAAAAATCTCCCCAAACATCATAGGTCATTCTCTTCCAAGTCATTTGATTTTTTAATGCTGATCTGAAAGACTAGTTAATGTCTTTTGTTGCCTGTCTCTGAAGAGATCAGACACAACTGATGTAAAATTTAGTTTTGTAAAAACCCAACGGGTGCTGCTAAAAGGCTATTTAAAAATGAAGCATGTCTTTCTGTAATTCCAGCCAAAAATGCTTGATTGCTTAAATAATGATGTGAAAATAAAACTCAAAGCTGTGTTTCGCTCACTAATTAAAACTCAAGCAAGAAGAGATTTCAAGCAAACATTGATCTCCAACGAAATTGCCGTTGGTTATGTTTTCCAAATAAAATACAAACACAAACAAGCACTTGGTTCATCTTGCTTTCTGCAGATATTAACCATAAAAGCTGCATGCCCACACTGGAGAATGTAATGAGACACGAGACTAGACCATAGAAAGAAAATAAAAAAGTAGCAGAAGTCTGCAGCTGCCCTGTTGATGTGATATTTTAACTGGTCAGAGACGTTGCTCTGTCTCCACTGCCTGCACCATGCTATGTGGTGTTTCAGTAGTGGAGAGGGTCTTATCTGGAAGGTATTGTCTGTCTGTCAGCTGACGTGCATTCCTGTCCCTTCTCATTACACTGGTGCTGCAGCAGTAGAGGTCAAATACGGGGAAGTTTCTGTAGTGTCGGACAGTGACATGATTTTCAATTATTCTGTTGAGGACCAACCTTATTGCAAACTAAACAAAGAGCTGAAATGCAACAGTACATTTTGTTCCTTGCGATCTTTCAATGATGACACCTAACATGTTCTTATAGGACATGTTATACTGCACGTGACCTTAATCCTCTATTGAAGATGTAACCTTATTACATAATAAGCTTTAGCTTTTAGTGATCAATTACTTACGTTTTCATTTGATCTTTCTTTGTTACACTTTCATTTGAAAAAGACACTTCAATCATAAGCATGTAACTGATGCTAAGCCACTTTTCATCTGTTTAACATGATTACAATTTCTTAAGCTGGAGGAGTATGTAGAGTAAACAAGCTTCCACAGTCTGATTACTCAGTGTGTTCTCTCTGTCATTCTACTGGCTGCTGTGTATTAAGCCGGGCAGACACTGTAGAGATTAAGCCCAATCGGATGGATTTCTGCCATGATTTCAGTCTTCAAGTTTGAGAAGTTCCATGGTCTGATTTCTGACATGGCTGCTGTCAAAAGATCCATAAAATGTAATGATCTTGTTTTAATATTATCGTATTAAAAATGTAGTGTTGAGACTACTGTGATATAAAACTGAACTTCACCGCAGAATAGACAGATCACAGCCTGCATCTGCGGCTCCATATATAAGCCATCTTGTTTGAATAAACTTTATTGAAATTGTCACTGGACAAAACCGACCAGGGGTTCTGCATCTACATTCAGTGTCAATTGATCCGTACAGTGTGACCATACAAGTTACAGATTCTGGCTATGCACAAAGGCTGATTAAAATGTGTAGTGTGAGTTAAAACGTACAAAAATCAATAAAAACACATAGGGTCAGCTTTAGACAGATTCAAAGCACAAAATACTCAAATGCCCATAACAGCCCAATCAGCAAAACATTAACCCCTTAAACAAGTATTGTTTTCCCCTCATACAATCTCACTCTTACTGTGGAACTTATTTACAAGACTCAAGCTATAGATACGTTTTACAATAAAATATCTGGAGCTGCCATAATATTAAGGCAAACTTAAACAGCAACCTTTATTATCAGAGGTCCGTTATATAGGCTCTGATATATATTCAAGTGTCATGATAGTGTGACAGTGAGCCAGCATGCACAGTAACAGGACCCTGAAACAGAAGCAGCTAACAGTAATTCAACTATCATTAATTTTATTATTTACACCTGTGCTTTTCCTGCTGTGACGTGTTCAAATATTATATTTTAAAAGGTGTACTTGAAAACAGGGTTTTGTATCTGTAACCGTAGTTTTGTGAACTTGTACATTTATGTTTGTATCTGTAAGCTTATTTTTGCAAAACGTGTGCAGTGACGTTTGTATCTGTAAGCGTCACTGTACAAGTTCACAAAACTACATTTTCAAGTACACCTTTTAGAATTATATAATATTCCATAAAATATCTTCCATGATATCTTCTCAGTATGTCCCTATCATCTGTCTACATTTTGGTCACATGGTGAAAGCTGCACATTCATTCAAAGGTTTTGATTATTCGAACATAGTCAGTATTATTAAATTACAGGATTATTATTTGTGGTAATACAAAAACATGACATAAAAGCATAATTAACTGTGTAGCCCTACACCTCGTCTCTGATCGAAGTGTGGTCAAACATCACTTTACAACATTTATGACATAAAATAACTAAAAGAAAGACAAGAGAGGGTGAATTAAAACTACCAGGTATGTTCAACTGGTTCCTTATACAGAGAATTATCTCAAAGATGAAAAAGGTCAACATGACCAAATGCTACTGTTTGAGTTTCAGCTTCATACATTTTACTACTTTCAAATGAAAAAAACGAAAAAGAAAACAAAGCAGTTTTTTGCTCTTAACTATTAGTCTGTCATGCCAAAGTCAGCAAACGTGGAAATTATGCAAAGCACCAACATTGGGTTAAAAAGAAGATGCAACTCAGTCACCAAAGGAGAAGAAACAAACAAGGAGCGGGATAAATGCTGATCAGTGAGCAGCTGTAATTAACCATTTTGGCACAAATCAAAAAACAACTGAACATTGAATTTAATGAGTACAGCCCCCTAAAAGCTAATGTTTTTCAGCATCAATCAGCAGGCCATCAGCAGATTATAACATCTGGGTGAATCCACTTTGACCTCTTACATTGAGAATGAAAATCATTTCAAAGCTGAGAGGCAATTATTTGTTATTATTTGTTGCACATACACATGGCCAACACAGTCACCCCTTGCACTCAAGCTAAAAAGTCCAAAGCAATCATAAACTTTCTAGACTACCCACTTGTATTGATAGGTCGAGCTATTTGCTCGACTGAACCTGGGTATCGAGTTGCGCGTTCTACACTTTAGGAAAAACAACACATTGCTTTTGTATCGATTTTGAAACAAGAGTATATAAAATATAAACACATTTCTACCATTAAGGAGCACATCGTCGTCAAGAAACAGGTGTACTCTACAATATTTCATTGCAGCAATATTTGTCTTTTCTTTTTTTGTATGTGTTTGACAAGATTGTCATCATTTTTGTGGCTTAAAAATCCAGAATTAGAGGAACAGCTATCAAATCAAAATCAATATCCATGGCTGTGACTAGTCAACATTATAAATTAAGTTTGGGATCTATTTTTCCGTAATGACAAGGCAAATTCATCCAGTTTCCAGGATAAGAGATTTTGGAAAGCTCCTCCTTAAACAAAATCACGAACTCTTTCGCTGCAAAACCCTGTCCAATGGGAAAACTTGATTCCCACAGTACCTGCACAAGAAAAACAAAGAATGCTACTTCAACCTTCTAACAAAAAGTTAACTTCTGCAGCCTCTGACATTTCCTCACCACCACAGGTGTAAACACACCATCTTCCTCTTATCTCAGCTACACTGAGACTCTGTTCTCATTTCAAACTTCAAGCAGCGTTCATGGTATTGTGGGGTTTCAGGTCTATTTCTAATTCAACAGTTTGCAGAGAAAAGCTGTGTAGTTAGAGCTGAAGTGAAGCTTTCTAAATTGCTGGGAGGATTTACCTGTACTCGTGACTGTCCTGGAATCTTGCGCTGTTGGCAACACGCTGTGGTGCCGTCTCCATTAGCAGCTTCTGAGTAAGCCGGTTGCTCGGTATGGGGTCACACTCGGGCTGCTCCTCTGGCTCGTGGTCACACCTCCATTCCTCATCTTCATTCAAAGTGGGTAAATAACCGGACAGCCCCTTCCCATTCCCAGGAACACAGCTCTGATCGCTGTACAGCTTAGGGCTCTCTCCTCCTGTCCGTGTATATTCCAAATATATGTCAGACTTAAGAAATAAAGGATAGGTGTTGTCCTCCATCATAGTCTGTATCTCAGTCTGAGCCTGGTCGAACATTGCAGGATCAATGTGAAGCTTCATGATGCAGTCTTTGATGAAGGACTTGGTAGCTGGTTTGATCTGTCTGGAAACAATCCCATTGTTGTCCAGGATGTATTTCTTATAGATAGCTTTAGCCAGTTTTACCTTCTTCTCCTCGTTACCCTCATTAGCTTCAAGTTTGCGGAAGCCACTGCACGCAAACCAGAAGTCCAACAAATCTGCGCACTCCTCCTGCTTGAGGAACGTCCTAAAGAGATGGATGCCATCTTGGTCATCCAGGAGGGAGTGAAGAGATTCTGCCCACTTTAAGTAGGGTGGTGTAGGGGAAGCACTTCCCTCTGGCTCATAACCCAGGTCCAAGTCAGGTCGCCTGGGTGTAGCCACAGACGCCTCACATTTGATGCTCTCATTCTTTGAGGAAAAGCCAAGGTTGTTGTACTGGCGTCCATCACTGCACACCAGCTCACCTTCTTCCCCTGGGACTGGAGGTCTGGGAGCATCCTCAGTGAAGCTGCCTCCCAGGTCTGCTAAGTAGCCCCGTTTGTCGCTTATGCTCATAGTCCCAGCATCCATATACCACGTCCCCGTAGAGCCCGCACTGCACAACTATTAGATCCAGACCTCTACTTATGCCACTGCAAAAAAACTCCTGCAAGGGGGAAAAATATATAATGAGACGCAGCTTCATCACATCACTGAAAGGTAGAGTAGTGCTAGCCTTGACAGGGCACTGCTATGAGAAGCTATTCTAACACTCATTCTCAGATTAATGCCAAAAAACATTCTATGCAGCAATTTATTGATACCTAGTACAAGTGAATTCATACTAACAGATGTAGTGCTGACAAATGGTCGATCGATTATGCGCCATACGCCCGGTTAGAAGAGGACTAGTACCTCTTGGGGAAATTTTATAATTTTGCACAGCTTGCAGTTTTATCACATTTTCATGAAAAACTCATGTGGCCAGTTTCCAGCTCAACATTAAAATTAATGCAAATTCTGCAGAAATCCAGAGGATTTGTACATGTGTGACAAGCTACTGTAAAGCTCTAAAACCAGAAAGTAGCTTCTGGTTCACCTTGAAATGCAGCACGTTCTGTATAGTAGGCTTCGGGATGTCGCCTGTTTAAACTCCAATATGATTCACATATTATTACATTCTTTGGCAACTACAGTGCAGTGAATTTACATTGGAATTTGGGAATCACTATAATAGAATAAAACGTGGAAATTGCTGATGAAATCATCTCAAAAAGCGATAATTCAAGAATACACTGAAAAAAACTTTCATGCACTTATGTGTGACTGCATATTCTGCACAACATCTGCAAACCTAAGCAGAAATTGAAAACTGAAGTCATTAGGCTTATAATGTGGTTTTATAGTGTACGACTGTGCCATACTGAGTCACATTCAGAGGTATGTGGCAGTGTTGGGTAATCCAGGGCGAGAGTCATGGTTTCAGTGCTGTCTGGCCTTGAAGGCAGTTTTCTGCTAGGCAGTAGTATGAATATGGTGTAGTGTTAATGTAGTTTGCTGTAATATCCTCTGATTTATATGCATAAGCATATCATTATTTCACAGTTACTCTAGTATTAGTGTATCATCACAATGATAATTTCACTTGAGGATTACAGTATGAACTCAATAATGAAGCAGCCTTAGTCTCTACTATTAGCTTATGTGAGCAGTACTGCAAATTATACTTTATTGATCCTCGTGTCATATTCTCTCCTTATTTCATTCCCCTGCTATCAGAGTGCTGGGTCAGCTGCAGAATAGCACACCTAATGATTTTAGGGATTGAATGTCTTGTTCAAGGACACATCCTGGTCCTCGTGTGTTGTCCCTGAGCTTTCTTGCTGAGCAAAGACACAGCAGTGCCTATATCTCCACCTCTACGGCCAGTACACACAGGTTATGATTAAGCTTCCCAGATGTCAGTAACCCTTTTAGTTCTGATTTTCTAACCACAGCTTAGAAAAAAAAGAGACAATTTTGCTGCAGGCATGACAAAATCATGGTGATCAGTAATGGCGCTGACCAATCAAAACAAGGAGTGTATGAGTAAATGGGCAATTAAAAGATTTTAACACAAATAGTTACTTCACTATTTACAGCTCTGTTCATTTGTTAACTCTAATGGTTGAAATAAATCTGGAAAAAGGGTAGATTTGTAATTTCAAAAAGGCTGACATCTTTTACTCTAACTGTGATTTCAAATGAAATATCTTTTAATGGTTGCCATCACATTCCCTTTAGGGCACACCCACTCTCTGTCTTGTCCAATGCAGATACAAATCATTATCCTGATTGAACAAAGACAGTAAAGACAAAATTGGCAACAGGGCCTTTTCTCTGCACAATTCCTGAAGTGTGAGCAGCACGTGCACTGTCTGTGCATAAGGCCAGGTGTGCCGGAGTGACAATGACAACCAGAATATGTGGCCAGTTTTAATACAAGCACATTTCATGCCTAGTTTATCAGTGATTAATCTTCTAGTCAAACTAGCAGTCATCTTGCTACCTGTGCGTATTGATGCAGCGGCACGCGAGATGTTCGGTTAGCGCATTGATATTTAAATTAACGGTTCTGCGGTCACAGGTGTGTGGCCTGACAGGAACATTGAGAGAGGTTTAAGCGTGATTTCAGCCGGTCAGAGCCGGGTTCGGGAAATGTCCCGTTTTTGTGGGGGGGTTTCTGAAACTGTATCCGTTTGTTCCTCTGAAGTGAGCCTCTCATCACATTCATGTCTTGGCCTCTCCAGAATGAGCAGAACAGCAGCGGCGAGTGGGGGAGGGGAGCCAGAAACAAACTCCGTACACACACACACACACACACACACACACAGAGCCAGGCCTTTCAGCAGCCGACCGACAAGTGCACAACTTTGTCACACTATTCACCTATTAATATCTGTACTGTCTCCGCTAACAGCTGCTAAACTCAACGAACAACATGACGACCGCAAACATTCCCGCTACCGTCAGAGGACACAGAGGGAATCCCACACCAATTTCCGAATAGATTTACAACCAGCAAAGCGATGGCACATACAGTATCTCCCGACTACCGCAATCCCAATCCCAGAGCTGGGAGAGAAAAAAGTGACATATACTTAACCGGTGGAAATCTTCTTGCTGCTTTCGAGTGCATCGGGCATTTGGACCTGCACAAGTCACCGCGAACAGTGTCATAGTTGCGAATTGCAAGACTTTAAAAATAACAAAGAAAACAGTCCGCTCTCCATGGCTGGCTGTCTCTCACTGTCTGTGTGCGGAGCTGAGGCTAGTGCTACCCAGCAGATGATGCACAGCGCCTCGCCCGTTCACTACACAAATTACTAGTGTTTAGTTTTGGTACATGTGGTACACAGAATTTTTTTTTTGTCTCCCTCTCTCTCTCTCAAGAATTAAAATAAATATCTTTAAAATGAGGTTGTAGTATTCCCCATCTTACAATCCACTGAAATATGGCTCAACATTAAAAAAAATATTTGATATTTTACAACAAAAAAGAAGAGTATGGCATATTGGCTGATCTTTTTTAATTAACCCAATTCATACCAATAACCTCTATTGGAGGAAGAAATCAATGCATATATTATAATAATTTCAATACCACTGTAAGCATTCTATATAGATCACAGTAGGCATTATTGTGTGTATATTGTTCATACTGTAAATAAATTATGAAGATGATTGATCATGTCTACAGCCCACATAACAATAAAAGGTGTACTCCATCGATTTAGTATTGCATTTCCATAAACTGGGAGGACAAAATTAATGCAGCAGAGGCAGAGTTGGCCTGGTGTGGGTCAAGATCCAAAAATGCTGGGCCCTACATTTCCCATAATGCAACTCAATAACATGCCATTCATTAGATAAAAACCATTCCCCAGTGTGTAATGCAGGCTTTCCATTACAAATCTAGTTGTAGGAGTAGTATCCATGCCTAAACTGAGATGATGACATCACTATGATATCAGTTATTATATCAATTATTTTTTCAGACTTTAGAAAGATCCTTCTAGAGTCACAGAAGACATTGTATAACTGTTTTAGCAGTAGTACTCCCTGTGACGTGTAAACTGAACTTCATGTGTAAAATCAGTTTAGCGCCCCTTTAAAAAGGTCCTATCTGCCATGGCATTACAGCGGCAACAATAGCTCTACCCCATGTTTGGGGCAGTTTTCAGACAAAACATGAGAAATATAAGGTGCATATTTGCTATTTGAGTGTTGCAAATGCAATACTGTTTCAAAGTGAAAAGTGTTTATAGAGCAGGTTGGACAACATAGTGCTTTGCAGGTTTTCATTCCAACACAAAGGTTGCACCAGATGACTTCACTGATTAGTTTCCATGGGGTTACATGGGCTGAAGGTGCTTTGATCAGTTAAATCAGCTTATCATGTTTTACCTTCCCTGCTAGGTGGTGCATTCAGGCGGCCTTTGTCATGAATTTTATCACCAGGAAGTTTCACTATCAGCTGACAAAACTGTAAATACCAGTGGTAAACTTAGGGAAACTCCATGATACCTGAGTTTATGAGTTACTATACTGGGCCTGAACCACTCATCTTGTCAAGTGGAGGGTTTGAACTGTGAACTGCCAAAGGGAAAATCAAGGGAGGAGAAATGACATTACACTGAAAGGTGCCAGTAGCAGAATTACTTCAACACATACTTGGAAACTGGTCTCTTTGGTTTCCAATATATTAGTGACACTTTCATTGGTCTAATTTATGTCATATTTACTGGTGACATGACCACTCAAACTCCAACACTTGCACTAAATGTAATAATAATTTACAATGGCTTGCAACATTCTTGTTTGAATGATGTTTCCTAGCTCCTAATTAGCTAGGAAAAGTTTTACAACAGCCTTGGAGATATATTTGTGCATGTTTTGGTGTGTTTATGAATAAAACCAATACATCTATGGTGAAAACCAAACTAAGCAGTGACATACTGTACGTCTTCTGTATAAACACTGCAATGTTACAAACAGTCATCAACATGCCACTTTGCACCATTAGACAAAATTTAAATCTTGATTTTGACTGTTCAGGCAGAGAATATGTCACAAAGCCGGCACACAAAGCTTTTATATGCTGTAACAACTAGTACTGATGCTTTGAAAGAAGATATTCAATGCAACAATATTTCAACTAAACAGAACATTGTAGTACATTTTTGCTGCACTGTTAGACACACTTGATCGTGTCATTCCTTTATGACTTTACACGATTGACCAAATGCAGCAATAAAGGCTGTTTCTATGCTTTCATGCCAGGCAATCATTGAGCAGTCAAAGTTTTACTAAGCCTAAGCTGAAAGGCTGATGGAACCCCATAAAAACATAAACGCATTTGATTATGTAATTACATTAAACCATTTTGGAGCACGAGAAAGAGCAGGAATATATATTTCACACTCTGTGTCATCATATCATCTGAATTACCTGCTCAAACCTAGAAACCTCTTAAAGTGTGCAGTGTACACAGTGCTTACAATATTTATGCCAGCAAGATAAAACATGAAAAAGAGCCAACACACTTCAGCTTCCTCGAGGCAAAATTGATTTTGGGCAGCAACAATTTAAGCATCCTCATACTCAAATACTCAGTTTCTCTTTATGGCATCAATTGTTTTCTCTGACCATCTACTGTATGATCCTTTCCATCTACTTCAGTGTTCTCGCAACATAGATGTCAAAGGTCAGGATTTCTTTCACTAGAAAAGAATGAAGATGTGATGGCCCTCTGAAACATATCGCATCATCATCCATGACTTCCAGCCACTGATTTATTTACACTCCCCTGTTGATTTCTGGACAGTGTTCCATTATGACAAAATTTCAACTATTAAAAACCATAAAAAAAGATACTTAGGACTGAGGATGTGACCCTTTGTCTCTGCCACCCACATGGCTGACAGTTTACAGTCTGCAGATCAACTCAATCTCTGGTTTTGTGATAGATACAAAACGTCCTCGATCTTATTCACAGTTCATCCATGTATTCTAATGAAACACTCAAGGCTTAAAGGTTGTTTCACATGAGTGTTGGTGAAACTGCAAAACAAGCCTACTTCATTTTCAAGGCAAAAAAAATGCAGGTCTGGTAACATTTATTTAAGAAATGGTTGCTACAATGTGCAAATTGTCTTTGGGTAAAAAGCATTTCACCAATTCCAACACACGTCAGGCATTTTAATTGGTACTCAGAAGTTAAAATGCATTATTTATTAAAAGAGCTCTGGCAGGAAAGTCCTCTCACTGAACATTCATTTTTATAGTCAAACTGGGTGTCACTGTGTCACAGATCAGTCGCTCTGCTGCAAGTGATGCAGAGGGAGCTACTGTCTTCCACTTGCAAAGGGGTTGAAAGCAAAAGATGAACCAAATACTTGGTTTAGTGGTTTTCTTAAGTAAACAGAAATGTTCTCTCTGTGTATGTGTGTGTGTGTGTGTACATGCACTTTGTGTTTACATTTGTAAATGGTTCATATGAAGATGATGGAGAAAATAGTGAGTTACATGCAAATCAACATGTTTTACCTTGGGTTTGGTGGTCTTCCTCACACATCCTCCAGCAGTACATCCATTTATTGAGGATTCCATTGCACGGTTATTCAACACATCGGGCTGCAGTAAGCGTAACATCCCTCTCGTCACCTTGACACGAGAAGGCCTGGCCAAAGCAGAATGTCGCCATAATAGTTTGTCTTTGCCGTCCATTTGTTCCTGAAGAAGAAGAAATATTTGTTAAGTCAGCTTAATACACGGCAGAAGAAAAACAGGGAAAATAGAGGTATGGTTTTATTTTTGCAATGTTTTAGACATTTAATTGTCAGATGTCAACATTGATAATATACTTTATATTCTTCAATAAAGATTTAAAAAGTCTTTATAATTGGTGGATAAAGTTTTATCATGATACCAGTGAAATAGGTCAACTGCCCAAACCATTTATGCCATAAACTGATAAGGCAGCATTGTGCCCTCTACTGAAACAGAGTTTTCCCAACCGTGGCTTTCAGAATATAACTTTTTACTGGATTCAAAATGTTTTCTTATCTCTATCCTGTTTGCAACACCATGCAACAACACCATGTTGCTGTAAAAAAAACAAACACAAATCTAGACAGAACCAGTCCTGGAACAACACCCAGGATCATTTTCTTGCATGAGAGTACATTTTGTATTTAACAACACAGAAGGCACAGACAAAATAACTTAACATCTGGTGAGACATGACTCATGAAGTGCCACTGTTCACAGTTTAGAGCTTTGAGAATCATCCATTATTTCCAGGTGTCTGGACCCATCATGAAGCCTCAGCAGCCAAACTTAATATTATACGGCTAATTAAAGATTGTCATCCATGTGAGAATTATGGCAACGCCTAAACCACCAACCCTGGCTTCAGTTTTACAAGTTGACATGGAAGAGAGTGTAGGCGCTGTAAGAGTCACCTGACAGGCAAATCACATATCAAGTTAAGGTTTACATAGCACCCTCTCTAGCCCGTCCCAGCTTTTCTGCTAGCTAGAGCAACGCTGAATTAATCAGAAATACAACATCAAAACACTGGTCGGAACCTGGCATGATCAAATGGAGGGCAGTATTGATGAAGAGAAACAAGAGAAAAGGATCACACGTGAATGAGTGCTACAGACAGCTGCTGTGGAGCTCATGAAGATGAGCCACAAAGGGTCTTCAGACCCGTCTCTCACCAGCAGCTACAGTTTCTCAGTTAATCAAAAGAGGAGGGCAATGAAAACTGTATATATATATATATATATA
>LKNJ01001543.1:0-54475 GCA_002120245.1 Maccullochella peelii | reverse complement strand
AAAAAATGTGTGGTATTCCATTTTTAAAGTACTCCATACACGGGGCATCTACTGAATGGATGCACCACCTTGAACTACTACTCATGATCACCCACTTCTTTGTTTTGTTTCAAAATTAGACCACACTGACGGACATATTTTACTTTTTCTTTTTTAATGATTACTTTTTGGGCTTTTTTGATCATTAACTACAGAGGGAATGCTATCCATCCCTGGTCTGTGTCAAACCAAGGATATTGTGGATCTTGTACATGGCATGCATTTTACATCACTGATCTACCAGGATGATCATAGATTCAGTACAGAGACAGCTGTGAGTACACATACCTGATTTACAATAACAGCTTATGATCAAATGTCATTTGTGATCATTTTTGACTACTAAAGAAAAACTTATTGGACCAGAATTCAAAATTTTAAGATAGACTTTTTTCCCTTTGTATCACTATATCAAATGATAATGCATTTTGACTTCTATTGGCATCCTATTTAAAAACCACCTACACAAACAATTTTACAGTGAACTGCAGTAATAAAAGGTTTCAGCAATGCAAGAAGTTGTGTGACCAGAAGGTTGGTAAATTGAACAGCTAGAAACACCTGGGTGTGGAGGGTGAATATAAAATACTCTTCCCTTCCTCAGCAACTACAAACAAGAAGCCCTTAAGCAACTGGCCCAGTGGAGCTGCTCAGCAGAGGAACAATAGAAGACGTTTCTCTCTTCAGTTCTGTGACTGTATGAACCAGACCGGCTTATTTATCAAATCAGCTAAGTTTATGTAAAAGTAGTATTTTGTGTCAGAATTCTTAAAGACATGTAACTGTAAAAAGCCTTCAATGAGAGTTATTTGTCAAGTTTTTTTATTTGTCCACTGATCAGTCAGTGATATTAAATTCTGATTACAGAAAAACGCTAATTCTGTTGTTTGGAGCTTGTCAAGAGTTATAATAATCATGGCTCCTAAATAAGGATAAATTCAAATGTGTGAATGATTTTCTTATTAGGAATTGTACTGATGTTTTAAAATATTTTTGAATTCTTAAACATGCCGCTGCAGTTAAATGTTACCAGAGGACAACTTCATGTTTCCCAATTCAGTCCTTTCAGTGGTCTTTTGTTCCACCTGTCAGTGTGGATTTAGACTCCCTAGTAGGCCTTGGCTGAAATAGGCTTATCTCTGTTGAAGACTCTCTCATGAACAAAAGCCCATTAAGGCGTTTAAATGAATGCTCCCATTCGCAGTGCGCACAATAGAGATTTCTATTTTTCAAATTGGCTGTCTTCAAACAATTCACTAAAAGTTAAGAAGAACAAAAGAAACAACAAACAAGACAAGACATCTTTCAAAGCCCTAAAACTAAAAATGGAAAACATACAAAGGGCTTATGGATTAAATTGAGACACTCAAAACCGTTGATATGATTAACCAAGTTATTAAGATAAGAAGGTTCTAATAAAAGTGTGGCAGGCATATTAAAAGGCATTCAATGTTTGTTTTAAGTTCTGAAAATGATCCAAAGAGTAATAGCAAAAGACTGTCAGAAAATGTATTCTGGAGTCCTGCTGATGTCCTTTGTCATCGCTGAATATATCATGACTAACAAGCCTTGGACTGGATTAGGCACAGAGGATTGAGCAATTTGCAGATTTGAGTTTATTTTGATGGATATTCTAGCTCACAGAGCACCATATTCCCACAAGAAGGGAAAAAAATCTTATTAAAAAGGCCTATATATCCTATGGTGATATAATACCAAAGGCATACATCCGTAACCATGTACCAAACGGCGAAAATAGATTGTCAGACATCTGCTGGCTTGACAAAATTCAAACTAATTTAAGCGTTCAGTCTATCTGGGTCTTCAGTAGTCTGGTCATGGGATGCACATTCACTGGTCAAATCAAATGATGTGCTTTGGTTTTGATGAAAGGCAGGACACAACAAAACCAGTATGACACCGACATGAAAAACGATAACAGACATGGTAGAACGATAAACAATACAATGGAAAGTTACTGGTAACTGTAGTTTTCATCCTTAAGATCCAAAAACAGACATCATACCTGCTGGTTTACCTTACTGTGTGGTTCTCGGTTTTGTTGTGTTGAATCGCAGACTACTCCCACCGCTTTTCTATGGATCGAGTATAGTCCTTCGTAGTCTGCAGTGAAGACTGCCGCCATCTTTAATCACAACAGAGTCCATCTGTCGATGGTTCTTCCCTTTCTACCCTCTCTTCCTCTGTTCCAGTCTCTCTGTTCCAGCCCTCTCTGTTTGTTGTGGGGGGTTCTTATTTTCCATCCAACATCAAACCACCATATCGACAGGCTCATGGGCCGCCCAGTAGGGGGGCAGCTTGAACATGCTGCATTGGCTGTTGTCCTTTTCCAAGCCGCAGATTAACCGACCACATTTATTTTTCTCAGAATGATATATAGCCTGCAAAAAATGATTTCAGCTCTCAGGCCTTTGATTTCAACAAACCTGGCCTCAAAGCTCCTCCATGATTGTCCCTGAACGCATCTTTTCCTCAGATGCTCTGACTGATGGGATTTGGACCTCTATTTGATTGAGGACACATCTGTATAACTACTTGGAAATTCCTAAACGATAGTTTCTTATCATTTCCATTAAAAAAAAAACAGTTTGGACATTTTTTTCCATTGCCAACTTTTCTATCATATGTAATGAGATGTAAAAATAACATCTTCCTTTTAAGCAAAGCTTTCTTTGATCTCACCAATTGAAACTAAATTTGACCCGAGCAGCCTCCGACTACATTCATAAGTATAAGCAGACTGTCTGTCATCCAACTAATGCATTTCATTTAAAGTGACACTTGCTTTTTGTTCCTCCTGGTCCCTTTTTGCATTCAAAGCTTGAATGCAAAGGCGTATCTTGTTTACTGTCACTGTTTTGTTCCGCCAAACTCTTTCAATGAACAATACGAGGAGTTGAATTTCAAAATGGTAGATGCTCTCACCTTCCTCTCCTGCTGTGTGGCTCGTCGGATCTTGTTTCTGTGGTCCGCCATGACTGGGCGCAGCCCCCTGCCTGCCACTCTGCAATACTTTTTCGTACTCATAAACCTGTTTTTGATTCTTACTAGTGTGTTGCTGAAAGATGAGCATCTTTAGTTTATATTGCAGCTTCAGCTGTGCGACCCTATTGGAGGAAACAAGGTCCGGATGATTGTCTGCACAATCGTATTGTAGCTATGGTAACAGACCCAACAGGCATGAGTGATGTGCACCTAATTGCTCCGTACACATTAAGCAACAGAAAAAAGAGAAACATAAATTAAGCAGTGTTGTGCCATATCAAATTGGTTTCTCAGACATTACACATTTCAGCGCCAAAGGCTTTTCCATGAACTGCATCGCAAAGTGATATTTTATTAAAACTTACTTATGAATGCAAAGAAAGGAGGAGAAAGATGGTTGAAAAGAAATTTTGGAGAAAGGGGGAGAGATGATATTGCCTTTGTTATGTAGCTTTATCAGCTGCTTACCTTTCAACTGGATTTCACACTTGCATGTCTGGTTGTAGCCAGGGTCAGATCCAGCATACCCTTCTCACAATGACCAATTTTCTCCTCACACTGCGCCAGCAAAGACCCACGGTGTTCGCTGCGCATTTGTCTGGATTGTGACGCATTTAAACACATTTTATTTCCAGATTTTAACTTGTCAGTGGTCTGTAAAAACATGTAGTTGAGTTGAGTTGAAGTTGCAAAAGACTAGAAGAAGAGAGGTCATAAGACATCACAAGATAAACAGCAGGTTGCCAAAGGGATGAGCTCTTCAAAACTTATAACTTGAATCATCTGAAAAAACTAAGGGTGTCTGATATGTTATTCAGATGGCTAGCAGGAACATATTGTATGTTGTAGCCTACAGTATCATAGAAAATATTTCTAAATATTGCTTTAAATTAGATTTGCCTTTCTTTCAATTCATAAATCCTTGATTTTAGTTAAGCTCAATACTGTATATAGAATATGTATAGAGATAGTTTACCACATCAAGTTATGTAGCATGGTATCAAAACTTTCCACAGAACAGAATCCCAGTCAGTATAAATAGATTATGTGTTTTGCCTCAGGGTGGTCCAAGACAATGTTTCAGCTTGCTCCAACACTAAAATAAAAAAACAACATCTCAAGATGAAGTAATTCATTTAGCATTATGTCTCTTATTGCTACAAACCACTTGGTTCTTTCAAGTTGTACAGTCTCTTGACTTTCTAAAATAGTCTATCAACACAAGTTCTGAATTTGTTACCACCATTGTTTTGCCTGAAGACTTCAGCACAGTGTGTTGAGTTCGAAATATGGAAACCACACAACCATACTCTTTACAAATTAACATGTTGTATCTTGTTTCTTTTAATCCGTACAAAAACCGGAGTGTAAAAAACAACAATTCATGGTTTTACTGCGGGTTGCGTGCCCAGTGTCATGGCCATGATCAGTTGCCAGGAAACTCCAGGAAGTTACTGGTCCTTAAGCTAAATTAGCCGGCTGCTGAAATTTAAATTTAAATTAAAAGTAGTGAGATCTTTTCTCACATGGTGGCACGAAAAGGGAGCCTTACAGTTAAGACAATGATTGCTGCAATTTTAAATGAAAGTAGACAATTTTATGGATATCTTAGGCAGAGAGGAATACAATTTATCTCATTTACAGCTATTTCAAGTGGACTATAGCTGCTGAGGTACGCAGCTGGTCAGGTGGGTAGTTTGGGTGTGGCTGATGATGCCATGTTATGAGCTATGAAACACATACACTTGTGGCCATTTCCTCAGTAGCATGTCTGCTTTTGGGTTTGACAAAGTTGTGTTATTGTTGTGTGCTATTGCAGTGCAGACTTTTAAAAATCAATCTGAACTTAGATCTGCTTTACCATAATATGACCCAATATCCCCCTGCTGTATCCTACACACTAAACTATAAGAAGACATCTTACAAGAATCTAACTATTTTGGGATGAAATCAACACTCAATAATCATGTCAACTCATAGCCAAGATGACTATGCTAACATGCTTAAAGCAGCCAGAGGAGATTTGCTAAATTACTGCAGTATATTTTTCATTTTGCTGGTTAGTTATCAATTCAGACATAGAAAATGTACTTGAGTCTCACTCTTGTTTACATAACAAAAGAGCAAGTTCTGTACAGAAAAAAAGTGTGTCTGTTAAACAAAAAAATAAATATTCTCACAGATTCAGGGCACAGCAAAACAAGATGATTTTTAAAAGCAACACACCAATAAATAATTAAATAGATTGCTACAGTAATACTTCTTATTCTCTCAGGGAGTGAGCTGCTTGGTTCTCCCCGCATGAACAAAAATGCCCCAGATCCATGTGATCTCTGACTGGAACATATTGTATCTCTCAGGTTATGATGTTGCAAGGGTTTATGATAAAAAAGCAGAGCTGCTAAAAATAATCAATTCCATGTGACATAAAATTAACTATAAGCACCTGCAGCAATTTAAAATCCTCCAGATTCACTCAAGGATGCTTATCCTGTTTGATCATCGATGGTACAGCAATTTGCTTTTAAGACAGTTACATTGTGTTCGACAAAGCTTCATCTTAAGGGCATGAAGAGCATAAATCCTAAATAACAGGGAAAAAAACAAATATTAATTCCCTAGAAGGATTACAGCTCAACAATCAGCATTCACACTTCCCCCAAAAACCTTGGGACTTCGACTTGTAGTGTGTATCTGAAAATTATCACTCACATTAATAAACATAAATGCTATGTAAAAATCATTTTATGTAAATGTTTTCAGATTTCGAACATTAAAGCAAGGTTGGACTTTCAGAGAAGCAGTGTCACATTTCAAGGTGCTCCAAGTGAAATCTACCTATGTGGTTTATTCAAGAGGGGCCCCTCGTGTGCCGACGACTTGCTATAAGCAGGTCAAGGTGAATACTGCACATCTGTGATTTTCACTGCTAACTCATTCCCAGTGGAAATGAGTCTTATTCATTTTTCAAACAGCCTCTAGGATAACTGAACCAAAAAAAAAAGGGAAAAAAAGCCCCTCAGGCGAGCATTCATCTTTGATGTTTTGAAAAGAAAGACAGAGAAAAGCTGCAGTCGGGCTTCATGCATATTGTATTGCTTAGAAAAGAATTACAAGCAGCCTACTGGTTCTCATAGTTATTAGCTATGCGAGCTGTCAGTCTGTTGTCAGTCTGTTCTCAGTCTGTTCAATACTGATTCACAACAAAATATCTTGACGTTACTGCACAGATTGCTTTAAATTTACTTTGGATATTAATGTTCCCCAGAAGATTCCTCGCGACTATGGTGACCCCCTTCTCTAACACTATTGTTAGGCTTGTTAAGCCAAAAGGTATGTACTGTTTTGTGTCTGCCATCATACACTATTATAGTATCTCAAAAACTGATGGTCATATCATTTCAGTGGCTAAATCCTGAAGTTTTAGGTGACCCTCTGACCTTTTCTCCCACTATCAGCCTTGTAGACAAGACATATTGAAATCTAAAGGGTAGATTCATTGACGTGAGCTCATGCTCCCAAGAAGATAAACAATTTTCAATTCCAGTGGAATTTGCTGAGCTAAGATTTTAAGAATAGCACAGTGGCATGCTGTTCATCCCATCCTACACTTTTGTATATTGTGTGTCATCATTACAACCTTAAGTTTTGTTGAACTGGTTTGTTTCTCAATAAGTTCAATGTAGGTCGTGCACTTTCGTTAACGCTAGTTGTAGGTTACAGAAATGACAACTGTAGCAACGTGAACACTTCTATCAGTTAATGTTTAACAAAGAAAACAAACAGTAAGACTGCTCACCTTCTTTGTGCTTCTTTGTCGCTAACACTTGAAGTGGGAGTGCAGAGACCTCTTCTTGCTGAAACCTGCAAAAGACAGACACATGTTGTTCACACATGGTAGATGACAGCCTCCCCTTGTGGCCGAATTCCAACAATACATTTATACCGGTGGCTGGTCTCAGCAGCGCACGTGGTTCATGTGTATGTTGGAGGAAGGAACTCGTGCCACGGCTGTATATAAAAAGGTTATAAAATATAAAATAGTTAACCTACTGCACTCTTATATTTGTAGTGCAAGCAACGACAACATTAATAATCAATGTACAAAATGGGATCAAGGTGAAACTTTCAGCGCAGGCGCGGTGGCCAAGTGGTAAGGCGTCGGTCTCGTAAACCGAAGATCGCGGGTTCGAACCCCGTCCGTGCCTTTTAAACGCTTAGATTTGATACATTTAACACAAAATAATTGAAAGAGAAACATTACCTAAATGGTCTTCGGTTTCATTTCATCCGTTTATTTTAATTAATGTTTTACTTGATTGCCCTGGTGAAGTTCTAAAAAAGTAGCCTATGCATTTTCACTCAGTTGTTTGGGGTCACTCAACCGTTAATATCCATGTCAATAAATATACAGTAAAGTGAAAACAAAGAAAGTCAGCTGTGGTGCAACTGTAGCTCCACAAGAGGCACTGTGAGCCTCGCCCACTCAGAATGAGCCTGCATTATGATGATGCACAGTAAGGCCCAGTGCAGCCATTTAACACAAAATGAGACATTATTCTTAACTGAATCGAGAACTGAATTTCAGCCATGCCAGACAGATGATATAAATATGTTTAAATAGTTGTAAAGACATCCAAATAAACAAAGTGATATGCTACAAATGGACAATACTCTTTCATATTGTTGTTTGGAGAGGTTTGGATACATTTAGGATAGGTTCTTGGATACATACATAACTACCCCTCCATTTTCCATGCCAAATGTCTTCATTTTGTGGTTAGCACATGTTTGTCATTAGCTCCAAGACATAATCTGTTTAAAAATGCATTATTATGGAGAGGTTTTGCATAGGTTTGGCACACAAAAATACACTGCTTACAAAAAGCCTTCTAAAACCGTAGTACTTTTACATGTCAACATGAAATTTGGTACACTTGTGGACAAGAAGTGCGGGAACCAGAAAATGTAATATTTGAAGAGTTTTATAATATATATTTTAGTAACTTCCTTGTCAAAAAAAGAAAAACAAATTCAAGTGCTTTTTTTATTTTCTTCACACAAAAAAAGTGTATTCACTGTCTTATATTTTCATGAAGATTCATAAATTCAGCCTTGTAATTCTTAAATTGAAGCCATTAACCAAGTTTCTGTGATGTTTGCATGATAATTTATTAAGCATTAAATATAGGTTTGTAAAATCAGGTATCCCAAAACTAAACTGTGACTACAGAAAGTGGTTAATTCAAGTGGGATGTCAGCCAAAAATAACAAAATGCCTTCAATTAAAATTAAAGGAAAAATAGAAAAGTCGAAATGGCAACCTGAAATACAGTATATCCTACAGGCAGAGTGAGCACACCTTAAGTAATGAATTGAAATTAAATTGTAATGAATATTGCTGTTGCTCCTGCAGAGATCTTCTCAATTGAAGTATATTTCTTGAAACACAGTGGTTATGTTTTGAACCTAGAGCAGCAGGTTGCAGGTAAACCCACCTCCTTTTTGCCCAGTCTGCATCACTAAGCAGTTTGTGTGTGCATTTTTCAGAATTTCATCAAATGTAATTTAATGACATTTTTCACAATATTCAATTAAGTCTCCTATGAAAATATGTTTTCACATCACATTGTGATCATTTCCCAATAATCATGCATCAGCTGACACTGATCTAGCAGACTACAGTTCCCTGCACGCTCCATGCTGCAGCATCCATGATTCATATCTGGTTCGTGCTGCAGCGTATTTTCACGTTCCATCTGTTGAAGTGACCCTTTGTAAACCCGAAGCATGATGATAGGACAGAAACAACTGGAAGCTGCTGCAGTGGTTTGCAAAAACCCTAGTCAGTAACATCCACAGCACACCACTGGTGTGTCCACCCTCCAACTACCATCACTGTGAGATTAAATGCTACATTTAGCACATAATTCAGTACGTTGGTCATTGAAAATAACATCCAGATGGCAAAATTGCTGGTTCTGAAGTTTATTCATCATGATGGTGCAAAGGGATATAATCCTTTATGACACTATGAGCAACTCTAACCATGTAAACAAACCAAATGCACCAAGGTTTGATGTGCAAAGCTCCTTTGAGGTTTCCTCAGATGATAGTTTCCTACTGTGGTAAAGAGGTGTAGGGCAGGTTGTTTAACGGAAATGTGTGCATAGATGGTCCAAGATTATTTTTTTCATGAGTACTAAAAATGGATCATGTGCATCATGCAGTCAAGGCCATTTGTGATTGACATCTATTGGTAAGCTTATGCTGCAGCGCCAGCAGCTTGTTTCCATGGTAACCTGTTAGATTTTTTTGTGAACAGTGTCATTAATAAAAATTAGACTGATCCCATAATTCATGAAAGTAATATGACAAAATATAAGTATTTTTCAGCGTTTTTTCCTCTCCAAGAGGATTTGTTGCCATTGAGCTTTTGATAGATGACTTGATAGTGAAGGAAAAAATTAGGTAAATTGTTTTCAAATCCATCAACCTTAGCTGATATTACTATTCAGTTATAGTTGGTCAAACAAATCTAGAGACAATTTAAATTAGAGAAGAATGACATCTCGAAAGAATGTTTACCCTAAAAGTATATGTATGCCTACGTAAGCGTATGACACAATCTCACACTAGTGGAAATGAGTGTGACGCATAACTTTTCGTCCAACAAGATTAGGAAAGCAATTATCAGGACCCTTTGAAATAGTTTTGCCTTTCACAACTGCTTTTTAAATTCCAGATACAGCAACAGAATAAGTGTCTGCCTTCCTTTTTAATGATCAGATTTTTAATGCCTTTTCCCAGTGCTTTTGTGGCACAGATGGGGGCTGTGTGGTGCAGGCCTGGAGAAAAAAAGCGTTTAATATGTATCCCCATTGAGTCTCTCTTACTTCTCCAAGCTGGTTAAAAAAGCAGAATAAGAGCTGCCCTTCCAATTAGGAAACAAGGAAATACAGGAAATGTGCAGCTGTCCTAAGCAAACCAACATACACCTTGAAAATTGGAGCTAATTGACCTGACTGAGTCACTACAAGCAAGTTAAAACTCCTTCACCATAGTCTTCATCATTCTCAAAATGTTTGACAATATTTCCTATATATATATCATCCTTTCTCCAAGACCCTCAGGGCATTTTCTGGCTGCTTCCTTTCTTGAACATCTAATAAAATACTGCAAATTCAGCCCCCTGGTGGAATCAGGTAATGATAGATGATGCCCACATCATTCCGTATAAAACAAGCAAAATACAGTTACATTACCATGTAAATGAGCTCCTGAGTTGTGTACAGATTTGTTGCCCTTCCCGAACTGTTATTGATCAGAATACTTAGTATACTCATATCATCACTTTGATTATTATTATGAAACATATTAAACTCTAACTAGTATTATGTCTTCCCCCTTGAAATTTTCATAGAATATTTATAGACAAATCACATTATTATTCATTTTAACCATGCCTTTACAATATTGTACACTTTAATATAATCGACAGGGCCTTCAGTATACAAGTATTTTTACTTTTGTGATTGAGCCTCACAACTGTCTTTATTAATTTTTTATTTTAATTCCCTCAAATTTCTCCTCTGCCACCTGCAAATGAAAAGAGTCCTCACAGAAAAAAAAACACAATGCAGACTAAAATAGTAGGAGGAGGAAAAAAGAGTCTGTAACATGCAGTAAATTGGCAGCAGGTCCCGGTCTGCTGTTGGCTGCACACACATTGATTTCCTTGTTTGTGTGGGTGGTAGCATTCTGAACTCAATGGAGATTTTCACACAGTAAATGCAAGGGATTGTAGCCCATCAAAATAATCCATTCAACTGCATTTAAGTTGTTATTTATGAATTTTAGATAATTAACAAATACATAGTCAGTGCATCAGTTGATCAAACAGACTTGGAGACCGTACTTACCCTTGAAACAAATAAAAAGAAAATCCTCTGTATTGTGACCAACCATACACAATATTCCTGAACATAGCAGTCCAAACAGGCATACAGATCTTATGCTGGTAAGAAGTCATACTTTGTTCTGCACATGGTTGTCATTGTTTATGTTTTGAGCTGTTTAAGCCAAGTTCATTGTGTGCCATCTGGCTCTCGGCTGGGGAGCCAAACAGTTGATTAAAGAACGCAATTAGCGTGGAACAGGTTCTGTCAGCTCACCCGGCAGGGATTAAAGAATGTGCTCATTCACTGTGACAACCACGCTGTCATGCATATGTAAGATAGGTGGCCGGCGTTATTTCAGTCACAGGATTTCCTCAAGAGCGCCACACTTCTCCAGACCAGAAATCTTAATATGAGGTCAGTTGAGTCGTTTTTAACCAGGATTTGTATGTCAGCTGCAGCCAGTCTCAAATACTGCTGATGGTAACTTGAAGCAGTTACCAATATGAAGCAACATTATTATGTGGAAAATTCTAAGCAGATAAAATGCAATAACCATGTGCAACTAAGTGTTGACAATTAAACTTGGTGAGGGACACGGTGCACAGGATGCATCTCTTATGAGAACTAAGATGACCAGGCAGCGTTGTGAACTCTTCAGTCAGCAATTACAGACAGAGTATGTCCAATGACAGAGTATGCCCGTAGAAAGTGTAGACAAGATAATTATGGTAACAGCAAAAGACTGACGCAGACACAGACTGTATGATGATGGCAACTGGCAAATCTACACAAGACAAGTGAGAGATAATCAACAAAGTCAAGAGCTGAAATCTGTGAAAGGCCACTTCCTGGTAGCAGGAACAGAAGAGACAAACCTCATCAACCCCCACAGGCAGCAGGGAAAAGAAAGGACCAGGATTCAGGGGTTCATGAGACAGTGGCCTGGGCAGAAATTAAATGGAGACCTTGTGTGATGCAAAGAAACATTCAGAGATTCATCATTCATCAAATTCCCCTTTAAAAAACGACAAATCAAACTGTCCTCTGCAGTATTATTTTTGTGACATTAAAGCACAAACTGTTTTTGCTTGAGAAAGCACAGCCTATGTTACACCATCAGCACACTCAAACAGCTGGTGTACTGACTCTTTCTGTACTACAGCTAAGAAAAATTAAAAGTTATTTTCAATTTTAACACCACAAAGACCGGGCATGTGTATTTTTTCTCTTTATGCTTTTATAACACTGGATGTTTACATGTAAACACTTTGAATTAAATACATGGCATAAAATTTGTAGCAAGCAGAACAGTGCAGCAAAACCTCAATTGCAGCACCATTATTTTTTTCTTTTCAATTGTACAGATCAGAGGTAGAACGATAGATAAAAAGGAAAGTGGGACTTTGAACCATCCTCTTGGATGAAGTGTATGACTTCCATAGCTTCAGAGCTCATACCCGCTAAAGGTTGGACACATGGGGCAAGTGTTTGTGGGCTATGACCCAGATACTTATTTCCAGTCCTGGACTTTGGACACTGCACCATCTCCCATTTCAGTCCACACTCATGAACGGTGCAACAAAGAACCTGTGTCTCCTGTGCGAACTCATAGATGATGCTTAGGAATGTAAAAGCTCACTGGAGCAGTAACATCTGGGAGGGCTTTGTTTACTTTGATTACAGCCATGAGGGTGATACTGTTTACTGGGTGTCAGAGGGGAAATGAAGGTTTTGACATGTCAGTGGGACTTCCACCAATTTGATCTGAAGGAGGTTCCCAAGCCAAACCCAAAACCAAAACCAACTGTGGTGGACCAAAATAGAGTCATTTACTGCATGTAAAACATTCAGACCCACAGTCAATAACAAGATCCTCGTTTATAGGAACTTAAATACATAAAAACTGTTTTTTACTAATCTAAAAAATAATATCAGTGATCATCCTGTAGTCAGTGTGTTTCAAGTTTAATATTTGTGAATTTGTGAATATGGCACCATCTACAGGCGAATATCTAGACTTCACACTTTACAAACCTGGTGAGTCCTGCTGGCTTGATGACACTATTCACCCCCCTCTTGTAGATGTGACATGCTTGCTTTAAGTACTATGAGGAAAAGAGCTAACTGAAACAGCCAATGAGATCATGCGCATGGTTATTTTATCTCATATACCCTATGAGATCACTTTATAGCCATTTAGTGACTGTAACCTTGACTCCGTGGGAGTCCTTAAAAGGAAATGAACACGGAAGAGTTTCCATACATTTTTACAACATCACTGAAGTTATTAAATCTTAGCTGCCTGTTATGCCCCTGAAATAGCACTGACAATGCAGCTGAAATATTCCATAGTAAAGGAATTTGTGTTACAGCAGACTTCAAAATAGAAAGGCAGGAAACCTTCAGTTTACCTATTTGCTAGCAAAATTTTTGTAAAGCTTTTTTTAAACCCCAATGAATGCAGTGTAGTCACAGACATTCCCTGAGTACAGGGTGTCAACTTCAGAATTATAAGGAAACCAATACTCTGCACAGTATTTCAACAAATAAAAGTACTGTTGTGAGGACCGGCTATCTGATCTTTCCCTCGCTGATTAACATTTGACCTTCTGGCTGAGCCTTGAAGGAGTTTCAGCAGAGGAATGCTCAAGTTGCCTTTTCATTATGTGAACTTCAGCTGTAATCCTCAGGACTTCTCAGGCAGTCATGGTGTGTGTGTGTGCGTATTAAAAAGTAGGTGTAGGCATTTACTCTTTTGGGGTTTTAATAGTAGTTTTTTTTTTTTATTAAAAACATATTTGAAATAAAGGTATCTGCAAAAGCACAACACCGATTTACTCCACACACACACACCTCACTATGTGCTTTCATTATTTATTTAAAGAGCTTAATGACAGAAGATGAAAACCGTTAAAAAACAAACAAAAAAAAAAAACACACAACATAAGCCAAATACTTAGTCCTTGGCTGTTTTACAGCAATACCATTCCCATTATTACAGGTTATATTTACAAAAAGGCACACAGGACATACAGATGCATTTACTGTGTCAGTAAATATTACACATTGGTTGTTCATAACCACAGAGGAAATCTGGCCATAGGGCATATTTCCGGATGAAAGGTGCTTTTCTCAAACATCTGGCAGCGTCTCTGTCACACTTGCATAGCAGCTTTTCACATTTGTCCTTCAAATCATCTGCAATGAAGAACGTAAATGTTAATGTCTTCTTTTCACTAAATATGCATGTTTGCTTGAGTAGTTTTGTCATTAATATTGTGAAATTTGTAGCAATTCTAATGTTTGAAAAGTCTTGATTGTTAGTACTACAAACAAGTCCAGCTTTAGTAATGGTTAATTTGGTGCACTGTGTCTGGAAATCTGGCTACTGAACAGAAACCTATAAAGGAACAAACAGTAATTCTGGATATTATAAATTAATTTAACTTTTATTTATGTAAACAATATCATAAACTACCCACTATTTTTGGCACATTAAGGCTGTTGCTATTTATGTACAGAAATTACTATGGTTTATGGGGGCTTAAAATACCATTAAATATATGTTTTAAACATCCTGTCTTTCCCATCCAATCAGCTGTCAGTATACGGTTTCATTAACTATGGATATTTGTAGATCACACAGCCTGTTCTGTGTCTCATGTTCGGGTTTACTCATGTCAGTGTTATATACTGGTAAGCATCATGTTTTCATGTGCTGTCACTAAAAGAAAAAGCAGCAGCTACCTTATTTTCCAAATAACAAACTTCTTATAAATGTAGAAGCATTAAAAATGCAATACCACACTCGGCTCTCTTGTCCTCACATGTCCACTGATACCGGTCTGTTTTGGTTTGGCAGCCAAGACGTTCTGCATCTCCATAACAACAATCATGTCTGTGGCAACACCTGAACACAGAAAGATTAACAATAAGATAAATGTTTTATTTTGAAAGGCTGAACTCTTGACTAGACAAGGCAGGGTCAAGAAAGCAGTAGGTGGATAGTCACAGTACTGTGGTTTAAAATCACACCACAGCTATTTTAAAAGGCAGGGCAGGATCACCACATAAGTTTTCACAACAGATAGTTAGCAGTTAACTGGTTTGAGGGGGTTCGGTGTCTTGCGGTAAAGAAGGAAAAGAAAGAGACGGCAATTAGGATTTGGCTGTGGAATTTTTAGACCTATTTTTAAGTAACCATTGGAGCATGTGAGTCTGCTGAATTTGGACATCATTCCCTCCTTCCATGCCATCGCACAGCATTTGTGGTTCGGTTGACTCATTCAGAAACGGAAACTGTGTACACGAGCAGGATGCTGGATGACAGAGAAGAACCAAAAGGAACCCAGGAGGAGGAAATAATGTGTGCACACGAGCCGTGGAGTGGATGCTGAATTATATACTTTGCATCACATAATGTATAGGTGGGCCATATATGGAGTGTCAACTGAATGTTTACATTTTGGTACACTATCATCAAGTGTCCAGGCAGTCAGGTTTGACGGGAGTGTGATTAAAGCTGGTTGCTCACCAGTCTGCCTTGTCTCTGGGCCAGCCTTGACCACCCAGTCCACAGTAGCATCCGTACATCATGTAAGCCAAGGCAGATCTTCCTGTGCTGCATTTGATGGCTCCTGCCAACTCAAGTAACCCTCTTTTTGTCCGCTGGGATCTGCGCGTCGCCACAGAGGCCACAACCACTGCGAAGACACATAAACAACAAAAGAGGAAGAACAAACTTATCTCTCTGCTTGTAAATAAGTCTCAGCTTCTTTACACTCATCCACACTGTTAAGTATAGTTCTGTCTTCCTGTTTTTGTTTTATGGTTTTGATTTATAGTAGGTTATGATATTCAGGGGTGGACACAATAATGAAACTGCTGTCTCTCTTTCAGTTTATTAGGTACACCTGGCTAAAACTAATGCAGTCTGATACAACAGTCCTGCAATAAACCCGACCTTTATGGAGGTTATAATGATCCGTTTTTGTTGAACTGTTTTAGAGAGGTTTTGATTCAACTTAAGGTCGTTTTGGAGGCTGCAGTTTGTGGTGCTGTTGAACTGTATTGTATCATACAGAGAGGTGTTTCCAGTATTTTGTCCACCCCATTTACACCAATGAGGGTGACTAAATAACAGAAACACCTCTGAAATAGTTTCAACAAAAACTGAACATTATAACCATCAAGCAGGTAGGATTTATTGCAGAATGTATTGATTCTAGGTAGGTGCAGCTGGTCCTGCAGCACACCTAGTTTTAGCTAGGTGTACCTAATAAACTGTCAACTGGGTGTATGTGGTTCCATTTCTAAGTGGCTACTGAATCTAAGAAATCTGGAAAGGCACATTTTTAGTCTTTTCCTTCACAAGACACATGTCTGTGTTTCTGTCACCCCACTGAAACCTACAGAGCCACAGTACAAAAGTAAACAGGACCCACAGGACTGCCTTTGCACTTGCTCACCTCTCACGCCTCATGAATACCAGAAAGCTACACTCTGCCTGAACACCTCGACCAGGCTCAGACTTGAAATGATGGGAAAGTAGATAATGCTGTATAGAGTAAAATCAATTTAGCTTGTTTGCACTTGTCTTGCTCCCCTAGAATAACACTTTCACTGAATTACTGTGCATATGTAAACACACGTAGTTTCCCCTCAAGACACGAAGTAAATAATCAACTTACCAGAAAACAGGAGAAGTATCCGGTAAAATGCAGTCATGGCATGCAACAGGCCGCTGAACCCCACAAGTATCGTTCACTTACACTCTGTGAGTGTAGCATTGAGTGGAGAGCTTTTTTTAGATGCTGTTTAAATAATCTCATAAGCATCGCCATTGGCCAGAGGCTAATCCAGTATTTGTCGAACTGTGCGCCCCCTAGAGGAAAGCTTTTTACTGCCTCTTCTCGGCTCTTTGGGACTACTGTGTGTTTGCATCTACAGGTTTAATGCTGCAAACGTGTGTTTTGTGCCGGATAAAAGAGATTATTTTTACACATTTGGGAGGTTTATGAAAATCAAACATACACATGTAGCAATAAAAAAACATATTTGTGTATCATTTCAGAATTCTTTTATTTATTAATATCACTGTTTCTTGTCTGAATGTTCTTTTTGTCTTCGTCATGGACTCTAAAAATCCCAGACAGAGAAATTCTGGCATGTTGCACCAATCCTACACCACAAGATTGAAGAGAAAAGTTTGACTCACTGAACCATGTGTTACATAACAGGCAGGAAGACAGAAAACAAATCAAACGCTATACATTTTACAGACCACTTTACAGTCACTCTGGATGATCATTTTAATTTTAGATTAAAGATTTCCACATAAAGTTAAAATCTTTTTGAGCTTTCGTCCATACAGTATATGTTGGGCACAGAATACATATGGGAAATTAATTAACCACATGCAAAAAAAAACTTAGTATAGAAAACCCTACATGAATTGAAGATTTCGGGCTAATTGTTGCTCGCACAGCACATGTTACTGTAAGCAACACAATATATGGTTCCACTTCCTCACAACAAATGCACCCAGACTTGCAGATTATGGTAATTGTACTTTAATAATATAGTTTTCCCTCCAGACTCATGCCTCTCATCCATCTTAAATAAACATGTCAGACCGTCTCTCCATAAAACAACCACTCATACATAGCCTACTGTTGCTATCATTATTGTCAGTATGATTTACTGAGTAGCACTCCAAGTGTCTGAGTTTAACCGCTGAGATAGTTTATTTGACAAATTGCAGGCCTGATCTGAAAATGGCATGAATTGTGTCATATCTTTGCTTTTCATCTTTTTATTATGTTTTCTGAAAGTATATTTTCAGCTGTGTCGCACTGGACTCCATTGTCATTCATAATGTGGTAATATCAGGGCAGTTAAATCAAAAAGACACACGCTTTGGGTTTTGATAACGGGACATATTCAGTTTTTTGTGAGTCAGTTCCTCAGTAATGCTTCTGCACAATGTGAGATAAGCGCCTCCTCCTGGCAGTTATTAAAGCTGCACTGCATGAGAGGAGACGCATCCCTCGATCCCTGTATATCTGATTATTTTGAGCTCAACCATTGCCACAAAACATCCAGTCAACGTTTAGATCATATCAAGCTGAACACACCTGGCTGAAAATGTTCATGTCAGTGTGAACCCTGAAATAAGCTACAAATGTGCAATGAACTGAACAGAAAGCAAATCCCAGACAATGTATTGTGTTTAATACTGGTTTTCTTGACATTGGCCTCCCAGAAGGCTGAGGGAGAGATAATATGTGAATGAGTTTAAGATTGTACATAAACAAACAATCCAAAAATACATTTTTCAGATTAAATCAGACAAAAGACACTAGACACTGTTAGACACTAGACAAAAGGCAAGATGAGTTTCAGCCTGAGAAAACATCCAGAGCATTATGATTTTGGTTTAAGAACAAACTGAGTGAGCCTGTGGAAAAACAACAAACTCTAATGTACACAAAAACACATTACAAAATACTACTCTGATTCAGTGCTGTTAAAATGCAAACTGACTAAACTCTAGACTGTTATTTTCACTTTGACATAATGGATTTGACACAGTGATTTCACACATCACTTACAAGATGCAGAAAGAGGAAGACACTCTTCAAAGAAACCGTTTTTTTGTGCTACTAGAGGATGATTACTGCTGTTTTACTGTTTTTTAAAAAATGTTGTAAAAATGAACTGTTTCTTATCAGCCCAGCTGGGAGTCTGTGGATGAATTCTTCCTGAATGAGAATCAGACAGTAGATCCAACCTAATCTGGGGAAAGACAAATAATTCAGGAAATTATGAAAAATAAGAAGAAGGCAAATAGTTGGATGTCTGCCTCCTCACATAGATCTACAGATATACATCTTCTGCTCTGAAAACTGAATTAAATGAATTATAGAGGAAGAAAGAAAGGAAAAGAGAAAAATAGTTGAACTGATTCCAGAAATAAGAGGGGGTTTGAAAGAAGGCTCATCCTATTCCAAATACTAATAATAGCAGAGTATTATAATAGCATTGTAATACACTTATTAGCGGTTCTCTCTTTCAGTAATTTACCTGAAGAAAGCCATTACCTGTATACCCACTCACTGGTTAGTTTTGTTTGCAAATAACCAAACAATATTGCATATAGGCAATGACATTTGATCGACACAGTCAGTCATTACCCGCAAGGGAAGTATCCTCATTAGCATACACAGAAGGCAAGCAATGTAACAAATAAACGACAACTTAAATGTATGCATAAAAACACTTTAGGTCAACGTAATTTATTTCATTTGTGTGTTCTTTCTATATCTATGTTATATATTAATAATAAAGATATAAAAAGAACATATTCATATATAATACTAATGATATTATTATTATTATTGATTTTTTTTATCGATGCTTGTTGAAGTTGCGTTTTAATTTTGTAAATCTGTCTGTAGAGGGCAGCACTGCGCTGGAGCCGATGTTCGCTCTACTTCAAATCACAGAAGAAGAAGAAGCAGCAAAGGGCGGCCTTCAGCAGTACATCTAGCCAAGTTATTTTAGCTACAACGAAAAATCACTTTCTCTCCTTTTAGGTAACCGACGTATGGTTTGTTTGGAATAAAGATCCATGTAAGTATGTACAGCAGCCACTGTTAAATAATTAGTGTGATATTTACCAGCTCTCAGGCAGGAGCTAAATATCTACTGCTCGCTATTGTTTGCTTTGGGGAACTAGTTTAACTTGTACATGCCTATGCTTTGTTAGGTTCAGTCTACTTCCTAGAAACTTAGTCTTGTAACGTCATATACTGGTTAGGTCTGTGTGTTTCCAGCACCGGAGAAGACGGTTTAGTGTAATCAGTTAAGATTATTTGTGTGTTGGCAGTGGTTAAACTATGTGAGCTACAAATTGCTAACCCTTTGCTAGCAGATGATGATTGCTAACGAGAAGTCTACACTCGGTGGTCCCACCAAGCCGCGGGTAACACACGTGCGCTAAATGTCTTGCATCCATTATCGGACACCTCCTCGTACGGGGTGCTTCCTCATCCATAACACTTAACTTAAAGGGTGTCTTTTTCCACAGTCAGCCCGTCGCCTTGAAACAGACATGTTTCCTTACCGATTAAATCTCATATACACAAAAATGTTGCTAGAATAAAGTTAATTTTGGCTTTGCTAACTAGAACATGACCGGCGCAAAGCTAAGATCTTCACTAGCGTCTAATCCTGACTCACTAGTTGACCATCGTATGACAACCCGATCCTCATTTGATTAGCGGCTAGCTTTGAAGAAGTGTAAAGTAAAATGGTCAAAACAATAACGGGTATTAAACATTAGCTATGATAGGGTTGGGTTGACAGTTTGACTTGGAGGTTTTATGCACTGTGACTGCAATCCTTCTTATAAAAACATGATAGGCCCTAAATGGCTAACAATAACGTTATATGCTCCAATACAAACTATAGTTTGCACCCAAGGTTAATGGGTTTGTTGTATCTTGTGAAGCACGTGAAATAGACAATTGAAATGATGTCCGATAATGAACCCCCTACTTTCTGTGGAAAGATTGAACAGTTTCCCGGGCTAATAAGTACACCCTTTATCGTCCACAGATCCGGATGTGTAGTTTCCAGTGTAACGTTGATTATACTACACGGTGGACAACCATTTGGTTAACGCTATCCGCTCGCAAGCTAACAATAACGTTTAGCCTTAAATTCCGGAACAACACGTGTGTCGTCATTACTAAATGCGGAAGCTGCAAACACTGAAGGCAGACTGGATAAAGCTCAGAATTTCACTAATAATAACAGAGTGCATATGATCTGTCAGTTAACCAAGGAGTGTTTTATATTGTCATATATTTGAGGTGTTTTCCAGCAACTGTCACTAGTTAATATCATGTATATCATAATTTCAGGTGCTGACTGAGGAGTGGATATTAAAACACGCAAAACATGTCCGGAGCGTGTCAGGACAGAAGAAGTCGCTGGCAGGAGATTCAGAAAGGCCTACAGTTCATACAGTAAGAGTCACGGTTTTTGTCACCTCTCCATCAGAGGATCCCTCAGTAACTGAACTGTTATAATACTTCAAACCCTAATAAATAAGCACTCTTGTGTAATGACCGTTCTGATCCTATGTTTGACACTTCCTAATGTTGCCATACCCAGTAGTCTTTCTTATCATTCTATCTTGGAAACCTTGTAGAGGATAACCAAAACATAAGCTACAATTACATGTCTGCTGCTGTTGCTGCCTGTGTGTGCATGTCCTTTTGATGAAAAAACTCGACTACCTCTATAGACTGCATGACGTAAGAATGATTTGTCAATCTCGCATCATGCATTGTTGTGCAGATCAGCTGGGTGTCAGCGAGGCAGCTGATTACTGGCTTTGCTTTAGTTTTGTTTTTTAATGTGGGATATTTTCCTGATCTGATCTGAGCTTTGTATTCATGCACCAGGCAGACTCGCAGTATGTCCGCATGTTGTTTTAGAGCTATGCCAGGCAGCGCTGTGTTGCATTTCATTTAATCCGGAAGGGCCTTTTATTCGTAGTACAAAAGTGATACTTTAAAAACTACTCTGCACGTCATCGCTGTACAGTAAAATTGAAACTTAACTGATGTCATGATGTGTAAGTTGTCTAAGATAGATATAGAAAATGCAGTGCCACTTTCATAAGCCATGTTATTTTAGTAACCACTTCATCATTTACAATATACCAACCTACACCCTGAAGACCAATAACTGATGCTAGAAATGTATCGATAAGAGAAGCAGCAGTGTTAACAGGAATTAGATTTTTGTGTTGCGGCTGTTTTTTTCATTAGTTGGATTCTGTAAAAAGAGCTTGGCATGCCTCAATGAAAATGTGATGAAACTAAAACTTAGTTACCCTCACAGTCCAGTATGCAAAAGAGGAAAGACAACTTTAAATGCCAGACAACAGCTCAACTAGAAACCAGCCATCCATCGTGACATTTATTGGCTCAACCTTTTGATTATATAGCTAGTTTTAAGTAAAACAAATCATCTGCCTAATTTAGCAATGCACCAAATGATTAATAACTGTAGTAATCATTACAGCAACTTTAGTTATGTCAGCATGCAGATGTGTATTATACCCTTTTAACAAAAGTCAGGACAGTTCAGTATATAGATTTGCCTGGATCTTAGTAATTTCCTCATTTGAACCATGTTGAGACTTCTACAGTATAAAAAGCCTTATTTATCTAGAGTTTATGACATTTGGGTATAATTGGACAGATCAACCATATCAGTAATGGATGGCATTTTTCCTCTTTATTTTTTAGAGCGAAGGGTTGTTTATAGAATGTGGCTTTTGCTGACTTGTTTGCATTCTGCAGCCAATGTCATAAGCACCTGCACACAGAGCAACCTGCCAAACCACAAAAGCACACACTCCTCTTCCTGTCTTGGTGTCCCTGTGTCTTCATGTCAGATCTGTTTTTTAATGATGATACAGTATTTTCTCTTCTGCATTACTATAGAACTATAGATATTAACTGATGAATCACACATATTAAACCGAAATGTATTGTCAATTTAAATACATTGACAATTCATTGATTTTGATAAATATGAAGAATAAGATGTGTAGGATGACCAAATGAGTAATTGAGAAAATAATTGGTAGATTAATTGATAATGAATATTATTAAGTTTCAGTCCTACTTTCTACTGAAAGAAACTTTATTAGCTCTGAATGCTGCTGGGCTCGAATCAAAACTGTTACTTCTCACTCCAATTTATGTTCTTTTTGTCCTGCAGACACTTTAAAGGTTTGTAACATGAACCCTATTTTGCTTTCAGATCAACCCTTCCATTTCCTGGAAGTCAAGAGAAGTATGAGGTAAGCTATGTAAATTGTAATGTGGGTTTTCCAGCTTCCATATTGTATTGAGCTAAACTCATTTAGGGCTGGTGACTGAGTCACATGAAAGGCCACCTGTGCTTTTCTTTTTCCAAAATAAAGGTGCCTGAATGAAAAGACAAATCAGCTGCACTATACATATTTTGTACTAATTTGGTTCTCTTAAATTTTCAGGTGTTCATTAAGGATCTCGTGTGGAATCTATTTGGAGAAGGAAATGATGTGTTTAAAGAAGGGGAATGGACAAAATCCATTGAGATGTACACCGAAGCCTTGAGTATAGCAGAGTATGCTGACTCAGAAGAAATCTGTATTCCGACAGGTTTACTGGAAAAGCTGTATGCAAATCGGGCTGCTGCGTATCTAAACATTGTTCCGGTAAGTAGGTGGTGACTGTCAGAATCGAGTTTTCACTTTCAGTCCCTGTCACTTTGAATTCCCTTTACCATTGACTCCCTTTAGTTGTATTATTTAAGTGCATTTGTAAAGTGATTGGTAAAAGGGTAAAGTCCAAAATACAACAAGCAGTTCCTGCTAAAATCGTTTGCTATATATTATGGATTAGTAGAACCTGCACCTTTTTACTGGCCAAAGGTTTTCAGGGTTTTCCAACTCCCCACATTGACACGCTGTGCTCTCCCAGTTTGACAGTCTTACTTAGCCTGAGGACAGGCAGGTTAATTTGACATAGTGGCGTGGGGCTGACCTCTTTATTGTTGTCCATTTGTAACAAGAATTCTTTTCTTTTACTTTGAATCTACCTTCAGTACATCACGGGATGTAATTTTGGTAAAGGGTGTGCTGGTTGTGCTGTTAAGTGATGCCAGCTTCCCTCTCTTGTTTTTGTCAACACTGTTGACAAAGCTGGTCAAGCTGACAAACCAGGCTATGGTTCAGTTTTTAAAACTGATAAAACAGGTTATAAGTCAAAACATTCTGCATAGCTCATCTGTCAAACTGATACCAAAACATGTAAACGTGTAAAATGACTACTGGCAATACACTTCACTTCTATTCTATCTGTTGTTTTGGTGTGATCAACCAGCTCTGGTGGATTCGCTGGTCAGAGTTCACCTTTGACCGAGTGGATGTACTCAGTTGGCCAATAGAAACACTGCTGCACTGTGTTTGGGAACAGAGAAGTTGTCTTTCTGCTGTGTTTCTAGGATTAGGTATTTTTAGGACATTATCACACTACCAGACTTTAAGCTGTAGCATCGCTCTCATACTCAGATCAATATTTATTAATTAGCTGCATCAGAGCCTTGACAACACATCCTTTTTTGGGGCCAAGTGCGGGGCATTTTTATTGAACAGGAATGTAATGTGGCTGTATCTTAATTCTTTGGCTGGGTGCAGCCACTTCCTGGAATTACCACTGGTTGCCTGGCAACCTCAAGGTGAAAAGACTCAATTTCTTCATTCGAGAAACTCCTGGCAAGAAAGCAAATAAGCGTATTTCTCCAAATGTCGAACTATTCCATTTAAAGCAAAAAACGTTGTTGCTCTTAATTGTTGCCTATATTCACCAGTTTATTTACTGTCCTCTTATTACACAGAATTTAGGGAAAGGTTGTAATAATAACTGTTTGACAACATAATGAGATACTTTGAGGTTCCATGAGATGTATAATAATTTGGTTGTCATGCAAAAATTGGTCAATAAAAATGCATTAATATGGTAGTAAGTAAATTGCTTGTTTTTACAAATACACCAAATAATGATTCATCTGAAAGGTGGGAGTTGCATGCACAATGAAGTGACATTATACTTGCAGTGTAATAAAATCATGCCTCATGCTCTGTAGCAGTCAGTGTGTTGCTGATAGTTCACCACCTCAAAGTGGGTTTCCTTGTTGGCAGGATAAAATTTATCTCCTTTCCAATCATTTCATCCTGGATTCCTTGTATTTAGAGACATTTGTGGAGAGATCCTGTGCGTCCATGATACTAAACCACGTCAGTTCACAGATATTGATATGAACTTGGTCTAATACAGAGTATTACGTGTGTGGTAGTTAATAAAGCACCATTTGAGGACGACTTCTTCTCCAGTTCTTAACGGACTATCTGTGGTGATTGCAAATTATTTGAGCAACTAAACCTAGGGATTCTTTATGAAACAGGAATTCTTCAGCTGGGGCTCACGCAACCAACACCTTCTCTGAAACACCGTTTGGGGAAATTGATGCTTTCAGAGTAACATTCAGTACCTTTCCCCTGTCAGTGTCTGTCTGTATTGAATCATGTTATATGGCAGTAAAAAACACTCTGCTGTCTTCAGGGAGACCACACCCATACCTGACTCGCCATAACTCACTGAACATGTAAAGTCAATTTATGATCAAAGAGCCACTTCTTTGTTCTGTGTTCACAGCACTGTGGTTAAATATAGCTTTTCTAACTCTGGGACATGTTTTTTTTTCTTAGGGACTGTATGACCAAGCATTAGAAGACTGTGAAAAGGCTCTCCAGCTGAACGGGGGGAACCACAAAGCGCTTTACAGAAAAGCTAAATCCTTAAAGGAGTTGGGAAGACATCAAGAGGCCTATGAGGCTGTTGCCAAATGCTCTCTAGCAGTGCCTCAGGTAAGGTGTAACATCTGTGTGTTTTATGTTAATTTGTCCAATTGTGCAGGAAATCCACTCACTTTTTTTGTCTCAGAAAATTTGACAAAAATCAAGCGACTAATTGAAATGCCATCCAGGCTGTCTGCAGGAACCGAACACGCAGAAGAGTCATGATGTTTCCGACATGTTGCCTTTGAGTCCAACGGCTACATTAAAAAAAATCAGCTCAACATTAAAAGACGTGACTGTTGGTGCTCTACCTTTAGTTTGAATTAAGACATTTCAGGTAAAACTGATGTAGGTTCAACTCTGGTCTAATTAGCAGCCACATTTTAATTTGTGTTACAGATGTCCACATCAGGTTTAAGATGCTTTTTTTTGCTGTTGCAGTGGCCAATCCTAATTTATTACATTCCTATTCATTTTTGTCTTACAAAAACACACTCACTTACGTCTGCATAAAAAGTTAGGAAAGCAGTATGTTTGACAGCAGAGTAGCTCTGCTTTTAGAAGTAATAGCCTCACAGCTCCATCATACTGCATCACTGTCCTACAGTGTTGTAAAATACTGTATATGGTGAGGCGTATCAGTCTGATGTGGAGGGAACATTTGAACAAGATTTAGACGACCTCTCTTCATCTCCAGTATAATAAAATACTGAAGTTTAAAGGCAGTTTTCAAAAAACAGCACTGTTGCACCTTCAAAAAGGTTGTAGAAATACATGCAAAAATGTATATTTACAAAATAAAACGCTTGCAGATACATATATTCGGGAAAGCACACCAGAAAATAATTGGTTATTGCCTGTAAGTGATATGTAGAATTTCAAAAAAAAAATTATATATATATATATATATATATATATATATTTTTTGTTTCATTTCAGGATTCCAGTGTCACTCAGCTGACTCAGGACCTTGCCAAAATTTTGGGATTGAAAATCCGTAAAGCTTATGTAAGGAGTAAGGTATGTGTCTCAAACCGTCATGACATATTTACTGAAAAAAATGTCCCACCGTTTTCTTTTTCTAAGAACTAGTTCTACATGTTACAGTGAATGTCATAACAACTTTGAATCTGTACTCTCAGATTTATCGCTTTCATAAATGGAGAGTTTTTGCACATAAATTGAAAGCCGCCCTACTGTATAATCAACAAAGTCATTATTTAATTGTGTGTTTATTCAATTTTAACAGCCTGCCTTGAATGTTTTGCGAGGATCAAGTTATCAAGATGCACCATGTGACAAGGTAAGAAACATAACCTTTTCCACTACACAGTCTAAAATATGCATCTATATAGTAAATTGTTCAATGAAATTCTTCTGCATTTATTCAGTTTTCCCATGGCTTGTCTTCAGTTGAAGACATAGAAATTGGTGAGTTTAATACTTGATACAGCTTTGATTTGATAATTAAAGGCGGCAGGACAAAAGTCACTCACCCTGTTTTGCCCTGCTGTGTTTTAGAAGTGCCTCAGCTGACCCAGGATAGCAGTGTTGTGGCTCCAGTCCCAGCTCCAACCCAAGCTTCAGTGGCAGTGCACTCACCTCTAAATGAAGCAGTGGTGGATGAACTTCCCCACAACAACAGCATCTCATCTGTGACCCCGTCTGAGCCACCAGGCTTCGAGTCTGTTCCCCTACCTGTGTCTGTACCCACGTCAGTCCCTCATCTGGTGCCCACATTTGTTAATGGGTGCAGAACCAGTAAGCCTTGCCCGATGCTTGAAACCAGTCAAGATTTTGACGCAGACATCATTGGGGACGACCTAGATGATCTACTGGACCAAGCTGGCCCCGAATCAGCTATGGTCAGTGAGCAGATATGACCGCAGGACTTGGTGATGAATAAAACGTGACGTGTCGATATCTGAACTGAAGTGTGACTTGTTCGTCTCTTCCTTCAGGTTATACCCACAGTGAAGGGGCCTCTTCCTTTGCCAACCAGTATTGCCTCGGGCAGTTCCATGTCGAGTTCATTCCTGATGCCATCTCACATCAACCAATTTCTCCACAGTAGTGCCCAGCCGTGCACCGTGACTCTGCCTCCGCTGTATCACAAGTCAGGGTCAAGTACGTATTTTGGTATGGACACTTTTGACGCCCTCCCCCCACCACTGGACTCCCTGGATAGTCTCACCATGACAGACTTTAAAACAGGTATGCTACTTTGTTTCCTGGCCTGCACAATCATGGGGTTTGGTTCAAATGAATGTTGTACTAATGTTTCTGTTAATAAAATTGATAAAATTATCAATGTCTGTTGAAATTTCAGATTATGCTCAGAGTCCATTCATGTCACAGGTAATCTTTGTTTCTGGTATAAAATTATTAGGCATGGTCAGTCTAGACAATGTTCCAGGTTTATATTTTGTCATATTTCATCTTCTTTTAAACAGCTGAACAATAATGAAACCCCGATGGGAATGGCTGTGGGTATGCCTGAAGTAAAGGGTCTTCCTACTGCTGTGGATTTGGCAAAGAACCCCTTAGCTGAAACACATGAATTCAGACAAGCATGCTCAATCTGCTACGTCAAAACTGGTGAGGAGTTGTTGTTACAGTCCAGGTGTGTGTGGTCACTGTCTTTTAAGGTTTGGTCTTATATGTTTTTAAATGATTATATCCACAGGGCCTGGTGTGTTGGATTACACACTTCATACAGAAGAGCATAAATGCAAAAAGGACGCTTTACTCGGCAGGATTAAACATTTGCCAGACAAATCGTGGAAGCTCATTCGACCCAGACCAACAAAAACCCAATACGTTGGACCTTATTACATTTGCAAAGGTAACATTTAGAAGTGTGTCAATTTTCTTGGTCAGAAATGGTTGCATTTGCCTTCATATTCATTTAATATTTTATATTCATATTAACAATAACCATTTTGTTTCTTTCTTTTTAATCTACAAATACCATTACTTTTGATTTCCCCAGAGAAAAAAAAAAAATCAAAAATGGCTACCTCATTTTGTAATAAATATTGATCAGTTCTTTTGGCATGTTTACGTTTTCACCATAACTTCCTCTGTTCTTCTGCTCTTATTCATTACACATAAATATTCACATTATTCGAGGAGTATTTGTTTCTGGCACTTTTTACACTTTGTTGTTGTTGCACGCACAATCATCATGCCTGGATAACTGCTCATACTAAAATGTGACCTGTGTTGTTTCAGAGGTGGCTGTTGGGAAAGAGTGCCTGTACCCTGGCCACTGCACATTTGCATACTGCCAGGAAGAGATTGATGTTTGGACTCTGGAGCGAAAAGGGTTTATCTCCAGAGAACTACTCTTCGATCCTTATGGACCCAACTCCAATGTCAGGTTGACTGTCCCCAAGATCTTACAGGAGCATCATGGGATATTCATGTTTCTCTGTGGAGTGAGTATTTAGTTCCTTATTTCAAAACTAGTATGACCTGAGTGTTGTGGTGGTGGTATGATTTTAATATACAGTTACTGCAGATGTTGTCAATGACAACCATTGGCAGCATTGTTTTTCATTCTAGCGTGAGGAAAAAAATGTGCTTGTCTCATTGTAAATGGATATTTACCTCAAAGATGATTCTTAGAAGAAACAATCATCTGCTGTCAAGGCAACAGATGATTATTCACAATGAGCCACCACATTTGTAAGCACTGCTTTTGCTTTATCCAGAGCAAATGTGAAAAATAAGGCCATTAAATACAAAAATGTCAATGAGAAATGTAATTCTGTGCTTTTCATTGGAGCTTCATTTTTTTGCTTCTGTGTAAAAAGTGTCTGGTGGTCATTAGTAGCTTGCATTCTTGGACCAGTTGTTAGAGGGAATTTTAGAGTGATATTAGATATTTTATCTTGTGGTTTGTTGCCGTGAGACTCCCGTGTCAGCCATGTAGTCCGTTTCTGTCATTGCTGTAGTAAATCTGCAGTGTTTTGATAGAATATTGACATTTTTCCAATAATGTATTGTTTGATTTGCAGGTGTGCTTTGACCACAAGCCCAGAATAATCAGCAAAACCAACAAGGATGAGCCTTCACTTTGCTCTCATCCAGTGACAAAGCACGACTTTGAGGATCATAAGTAAGTCATTTCACATTTTGCAGCTCTGAAACCATAATTTAGCTTATCAATTTATAGTTCAAGAAATCTACCAAAGCAAACAAGACCTTGTGCAAATATGTGAGGGAATAAGATCAGGGAATAAGAGCAGGATACGCTTGTAGACATTGTTGTCCTGTTTGTCTTTAAGGTGCCTGGTCCACATTTTGAAGGAGAATACGGTACGTTATTCCAAAATCAGACCCTTGAGTCCTCAATGCCAGCTGGATCTTTGTCGCCATGAAGTACGCTACGGCTGCGTGAGAGAGGACGACTGCTTCTACGCCCACAGTCTCATCGAGCTGAAGGTGTGGATGATGCAGCACGAGCTTGGTAAGACTGCTTTTTATCCAAGGGGCTGGATGGTGTTGTACCTGGAATACAGTTCTGCTAAAATGTTCATTTATTTCCCCACTAGCCAACAAGAACACATTTTTGTAGTATTATTTACTGCTAGATTTAATATTTTAGCCATTAATTCCATTTTTATTTTATATCATTTAGGTATCACTCATGAAAGTATTGTCCAAGAGGCAAAGAAGTTTTGGAGTGCACACGCTTCGTTACAGGGAGCCCAGGTAAGCCCAACACTCTGACTCGGTTCACTGGTTTCTCAGGTTTATTGCTTGCTGCTAGCATTTCCTAATCTCTTGTCAGTCTGAGGTTACCTTCAATACAGCTTATTGGCTTTGACTTCAATAATATATATTTTTACACTAACAGCTCATAAAAATCAAATATAGAAGAAGTGTCCACTATACAGACTTTAAATTGGATTTTGTTGGTTAAAACAATCACTTGACTGTATTTTTGGCAAATTACTTTAGTGGTGTGTATCATTGTTGCTTTGTGTTAATCCCAAAGATTTTAATCGGTCGTTCCAATTTCATCAGCAGCTTTCCACTGCACAGAGGAGGTTTGGGCCTCCAAATCTGAAGATGATGTTTGTTTGCGGCCAGTGCTGGAGAAATGGCCAGCTAAGCGAAGCCGACAAAAACAAGAAGTATTGCTCAGCCAAGGCGAGACACACGTGAGTATTACGAAGTATTGAAGACATGAAAGGTGGACAGGAGGTGAACTGATAAGTGAAACGGTCCAATGCATCACCACAAACTCTGTTTCTGTCTTTCTGTCTCAGGTGGGCAAAAGACAAGCGGGTGGTGCTTGTAAGTTCGCACGAAAGGAAAAAGTGGACAACGGTTAGACCACTTCCAACCAAAAAACCCATCCCATCTCAATTTGAGGTATGCGTCAAACATTTCTCTACCCCAAGGTTGTTTGTCCTTGTGTTTCAGATTAAAACAAATCTCCAGCAATGGTCACCAAATGTTATTTTTCTTTCTTAGATCTGCATGCATGTGACAACTGGCAAGAAGTGTCTGTACATTGGGAATTGCACGTTTGCTCACAGCATAGAAGAAAAAGACCTTTGGACCTACATGAAGGAAAACAACAGTGAGTTTTGTCAAGGAGACGGGCTCTATTACATGGTAGAATTTAATTAGTATGCGATCCACCAGAAGTAATCACACTTCTTTTTATTTGCTCATTTAGTTCCAGATATGGATCAGCTTTATGAGCAGTGGCTGCAGTCTCAGAGGCCTGGCTGGGGTGAAGAGACCTCCAATAACTCTGTTAGGGAGAATGGCAAACAGATCCACATGCCGACCGACTACGCTGAAGAAGTGGTGAGTATAGAAACTGGTTAGAGATATTAACTTTATATTGTATCTCTAAGAGCCAAGTTTGAGTGAAACCCTGCAGCTTAATTTTGCTTGTGGCAAAATGCTGTAAAATTACAAGTTCATTTCCTTTTCCTAGTTTGCAGTTTATTTTTATTAGTTTAGGATGTTAAACTGTTACACTGTACTGTTATGAAATCAGACTCATTAGCAGCTGTATTGTATTGCTTTGTACTTTCTATTGGTAGATAATCATTCAATTGTCAGAAACTGTAAAAACTATTAGTGCCTAATGATTCATTTGTGTGAACATTTTGATAGAATCTTGTTTTAATAGTTATTTGCCAAGTGATTAAAATAAACAGCGATAAATCTGAGTGATTAAGAAACAGACGTAATTAGTCATTCGTGTAAATGAGATTGCTCTGTTTTTCGCAGGCTGGCAATCACTGTTGGCTGTGTGGTAAAAACTGCAACAGTGAGAAGCAGTGGCAGCAGCATATCACCTCAGAAAAGCACAAAGACAGAGTTTTCAACTCGGAGGATGATCAGAACTGCTGGCAGTATCGATTTCCCACAGGCACCTTCAAAGTTTGTGAGAGGTAAGATTATCAGCCACAGAATACTGTACACGTCTGGTTCACCAGTCTGATTCCTGTAGTTTTTGATGGTTGACATTTGATCATGTGTTTTGACAGGTTCTTCAAAGGCACATGCACAGAGGATGACTTGTGTAAGCTGGCACACGGGGAGCAGGAACTAAAAGAGTGGATGGAGCGCAGGGAATTCCTTTTGATGAAACTTGCCAAAGCCAGAAAAGACCATCTTATAGCACCAAACGACAATGACTTTGGAAAATACAGTTTTCTGCTTAAAGACATTATATAATGATGTGATGACAATACTCATGCTCACTTGCAAGTAACGCAGTATTCAAACAGTCTTGAGTCAGGTGATCCTTGAGGGCCTCTGAGGTGCACAGGAAAACAGCCTGATCAGCATGATTTTAAAGAGGGCGTTCAGGACCGGCCCTCTGATTGGTGGCTGGTTTACTTTGAGCTGAACTACAGGAGGCGTGTTACCGTTAACAGTTAATACAGAGTGTAAGACACTTGAAGCTTTGCTATGCACCATTCAGTATCTGAAAATGGTTTTGGGAAAAAAAGCATGCGTAAACCTTGATCAGAGACATGTTCAGATACTTTGACCTAAAACTAATTTTTCATAAGCCCGTTTGTATGTTAATGACCTTTAACCCCTCAATATGTTTAAAGTACGGAATACATAAATTGAGAGTTCAGTTGACATTCTCACTTTCCATTTATCTAATAGTGTTACCAGTGTAATGGGCACCACACCAAATAAAGCCTCTTTTTTAATCTGTGTTTAAACTGCTGTTTTATTCATTACACATCTGTAACCAGTGGTGGAAGAAGTATTCAGATATTTTTTCTTAATAAGTACTAATACAACACTGTAAAAGTATTCCATTACAACTAAAGGTCCTGTGCTGAAAATCTTAAGAAGGTATGTATGTATGTATGAAATGTAAAGGTACTCAATGCAGAAAAATTCCCCCCTGCGACTGTAATTCTATAATATATTATTCACATTAATGTGTAAGCAGCTTCTAACTGGATTTTATACGCTTATATTTTGTAAAATAACTACAGCTGTCAAATAATTGTGCAGTGAAAAGTAAAATATTTCCCTCTAAAATGTGAGTAAAAGTATAAAATGGAAATACTCAAGTACAGTACAAGTAACTAAAAACTGTAGTGTGTTACATTCCACCACTGTCACAGGCAGAAATGAACTGATAACTTTTTTCATTGTGATTTGTTTTCTGAATCAAGATGGAGCTTAAATATTTTGTCTTTGAAAAATGTTTTGTCTAACGTATAAATATTTAAGTTCAGTTTTTCATAGAGAAAAGAAGGCAGAGTGCTTGGAAAAACTGAGGCATCTTTATTTAATATTTGTTTAACCATCTCATATGTTAGCTGCTCTAAAAGAATGCATTAAATCCTACAGCTCCACTTCTTCTAAAACACTCTGACCTCCTGAAGTAGGAGCCAAGTGTTATTTAAGCATCACACTTCAGTGTAAATACTATTTTCTAATGTCAGTCTTTGTCACTCTCGCATCATACCTCCCAGTCATGAGCTCGACGTCTAGGAGAATCCTCTTTTTCAGTCCTGTGAGGAAGTTTTTCGTTTGTGAAGAATCACTTGAACGCTGAATACCCAGCCGGACATGCATGACCGATGCAGGTCTTTCTGCCACCAGCAAGGCAGCACCTCTACCGACAGCTCTGCGGTCAGGCCAGCACCTGCTGCAGGTCCTCCACCTCCAGCTTCCACATCCGTCTATGAAGCGCGGCGAGCTCCGAGAGGTCTGCCATCTTCACTGCACGGATGACTGGCTCCGGGGAGACAGCCTGGATGACACCCATCACCATGACATATTTGCCTGTGAAAACAGCAGCAGGTGGTCAAGTCAGTGACCATAGATTCAAGAAGGACAGTTATGTGGCTGTTTTTCAGATGAAGATATTCATGTGCAGGCACAATTTTTAATTCTCAGGGCTGGTTGTGGTAGACTTTCATGTACATAAACCAGAAATCACATGAATTCAATGATTAGACAATAAACTGCACTGTGGTCTTGTCTCAACACTAAATAGTAATATACAAATCATACAGAATTGTCAATGATGGAAGTTTGCCATAAGGTGAAAACAGTCCATTGAAACAAAAAGCCTACTTTTACTTGTCAACCAAAGTAATGCTTCATATTTTAAGCTTTTGACACAGCAGATGATTTTGCTTTTCAAAAGCATAAGTAACATTAACAATGGTTGCAATCTAGTTAGTTTTACTAGCTTCAGGGTTTGGGTTTTGTGTATACTGGCTCAGTGATGTGACTTAAAGGACATTTAAATGGAACAAAGCCATCGTTAATTAGTTATTTTCCTTCTAAAATGTAAAAAATGTAAATGTCTGCTGTAAGAAAGGTCTACAGCCTCAGTTACCAATTCTGTTTTGCAGCTTCTTATCAGCAATTTAAGAAGGAACTTAAATATTTATTGACTGACTGAGGTAATATTTAAAACTTCCACTCTCTACATATTTTAATAAAAGCCCACAGACTGTTTCAGACCTGTTTTGTTCTATTTTCTGAAAATATATATATTTTTAAAAATTTTATCAGTTGTTCTCTTCTGAGACAACAGAGACCAGATAAATCCAGATCTGGATGGAGCTGGTGTTTAACTGGCCCAAGTAAGTATTTGTTTGTTTTCACAAATAGAATAAAGGTTTTAAACAGGGTTTAGAATAATCTTAAGGTACCATGGCTGCATTAACCTGCTTGGGGCTAAAAAAAAAAACTGATACCCTAAGGTTTCTACATGAAAATACACATCATGTCAGTTGATACTGCATTAGAGCTGCAACGATTAGCCAATTAATCTTTTAGTCGATCAACAGAAAAATAATCAGCAACTATCTTGGCAATCGATTAATCATTTAAGTTATTTTTCAAGAATTCTTTAAATATTCTCTGGTTCCAGCTTCCAAGTTGTGAGTATTTGCTGCTTTTTCCTGTTTCGTTTTTATTACAAATTGAAAATCTTTGAGTTCTGGACTGTTGGTTGGACAAAACAAGGCATTTCAAGATGGGACCTTTTACTCTGAGAAACTGGGATGGACATTTTTCACTGTTTAAACAATTATTCGATTAACCAAGAAAAGAACTGACAGATTCATCTGTAGTGAAATGAATCATTAGCGTATTGTGAACAATTAATGAAATAACCAGAAACCATTTGACATGCTGTGGGCCAGGGCCTACATTTCTGGGGCCCTGAGGCATTTGCTTGCCTTTCCTGATTTAAGTACAGCTGTTTTTATTTATTAAATCTTTTTTATTATCTAGATCTGATTTGTTTATTTATGTAGAAGAGTAAAACAAAGGTGTATTCGCACCTGAAACCTAAAACCATCTTCAGCTCTTAATATGACATTTTCACGAATCAGCAACGAACTTCAGTTTGCTTTATTTACCTTGGGACAAACATGGTTTCCCTTTGGGGATGTTGTTGACGCCTTGAACAGCAAAGGTCCCCGTCTCATCCATCAGCAGCACGGTGTTTCTGTCCAGCTGGACGTCCAGCACAGTTCCCTGCATCCACACCAGTGAGACCAGCAGAGAGCGACCCCTTCCCAGCCTGATAACACACCCATCCCCGCAGTCGGCTGTCCCCCGGCTGTCTGCCGTCCTCAGCTGACCGGACAACACTTTAACGGGCGGCGGGCGCTTCTTTTCCACGGTTGTGTTCACAGTTTTGAACATTACTGTTTTTTAACTGTGGTCCAAGGCTGGAAAAGTTTACATTACCCGCGTCCCGCCATGCGATATGCTATGCCGGAAGTGGTGGGCGTATTATTCCGTAGCAATAAATGTAGTTCCGGTCTGGAATCCTTCACAGCAAAAGCATCACCTCAGATTCTGAATGTTGACCATACCGTAGAGGTTCCCACCCAGTGCACAATTTCTTTATAGCAGTGATGGAATATAACTAAATACATTTACTCAAGTAAATGTTTACTCACTCCACATTTTGCAGTTAATACTAACATACTTTTACTTTTAGTAAGGTTTTGAATGCAGGACTTTTACTTGTAGTATTTTCAGTAGTAGTGTGGTATTGTTACTTTTACTTAAGTAAGTAAAGGATCTGAATATTCTTCCATCACTGCTTTTTGAGAATAAAATACAGGAGTATTTTAGGATCAAATCATTTAGCTGTTTTACTGTTGGAAAGGTCAGGTGTGACCTTATAAACAAGTTTTTTTTTTTTACTGTTTAAACTTCCTACAGTTCTGTCCTCTGTCCAGTTCAACTTTTGCCATCCATGATATGAAAGTCAAACGGTGTAAGAGTTGCAAGTCATGGCTTTACATTTTGACTTCATATAGGTTTTTGACTTTGATGCATTCGTTTTTATTACAATAGGTATGAGATTAAAAATGTACATATTAGCCCCAGGGACACCTCATCTGGCACAGGAAAAAGTTGAGTCTCCGTGGTTGTGTGAACTGCAAATTTCAGGGATGACTAATGTTGAAATACTAGTAGGAAGCACAAACATCCTTTTCACTTTGATGAATACTGTTAATACTGCTTTAAAAATCACAATAAAATGAACAGGTTGTACTAGTAATTAAAGAGCACAATCAACAGAAGTTGCTTTTAACCATACTTTCATGTTTTAAAATACAGGGCCATTTATTTATCTGTCATTCTGTCATGAAATAACACACCAATTAACCCTGCAAGTCATGAAAATAATTTTGATGCATGCATTTATCACTTGAATTTGACTCACCCCGGTAATGACCAGGGAAATGACGTGTGGAATACTAGCCTAATATGTTTTTAAACCCAGTATAATTTCCTCCATTCAGAGGTGTTCTGCTGAATAAAGCACTTTATGTTCAATACATGGAAACAAAGTTGAAGATAGTTCTGTGGTCTGACACCAAGATCAAGCATTTTAGCTATCATACTAAAAGCTATGTTTAATATCAGCCAAACGCTACACATTACAGCAGGCCTGGAAGGCTTGTAAATGCAAATACAGAGAAATCTTTGAGGAAGGGTTAGGGCTACTTGGGAGATGTATTTTTCAGCAAGACAACATAAAAAAGACCCATGTTAAAGTTGTGGGATGGCCAAGTCCAGACCTCAAATCTAATCTACAATTTGTGGCAGGACCTGAAACTTGCTGTTCACTCAAAGCCCCTATACAGAGTTTGAGCAGTTTTGCAAATAGAAACGAGGAAGACCTGCATTGTCCAAATGTGCAAAACTTCAGTTCCACACAAAGTGAATCAAAATTAAATGTAGACAAAGTTTGGGTGGATACAAACAACAATGTCCTAGTGCATTAATTTCATTAAATAAGTTTTATTTCTTTAAGAATAACTGAAGAAAAGTGTTAGCAATTTCTGTACAATTGTTTCACCATTTTCCCTTGCATTTGCTGAAAACCTTGAATGATCAACAGGGCTGAGAAATGTTATGCTGCCACATAGTGCACTTTTAACCTAAAAACAATATGATTAGTCCACAGGCACCCGTCCGTTTCCTTCCAATATATTCCAAGAAGTTCCTTGAGCCTCGCTGTTAACTCCAGATTCGTTTTTCATTGGCTCCTCCCCTCGATCCCAGTTCATCGTCAAAAAAAGAGGCACATTAGAAATACTGCCATTTTCCAAGGACTGTGTCTTTGATTGCATCGACAAACTGTGCAGGCACCCAGTAGACCCAATATTGAGAAGCTTCTGTTGGACCCAGCTGAAAAGCCTACAAAAGTGGAAAAAAATTATAATCACATTTAATGAGTTTACAGATGTTCACATAGTCTACAAACCTAACTGTAAAGACCAACAAATGCAAATCAACACGACATCTGTAGGAATTAAATTAGATTTAACCATTTAAAATCAGGTCAACTGGAATGACCTGCATGAACACTTTGATTTCTGCATGTTTGCAACATAACAATGTTTTTAAATAAATCAACATTTAAAGACATGATAGCTGGGTATACTATGCGTAATATACTACCTCTTATAAGACCTTTCAATGAAAAAGACCGTTGCAGTATATTACAGCCCACTTAATCACTCCAAAAGCCATCTGAAATGCAAAAATTGATGTGACTTTCATATTCCCCCATGCTGCCGTTTACCCTTATCATCACGTTTACCCTGCCCACTGACATTTTAAATCATCCTTATCTCCTCTTACATTTACTCCTCATACATTGTCAACCCCTCAGTGATGCAGGAACATGCTTTGAGCGAGTAGCTGACATCACATTACAACACAAAGCAATGTCATTGTAATTCCACTATTCTGCACTGCATGTGTAACAACACATTGATTTAGATCAACAAATTGGTTCCAAAGTCTACGATGTGACTGTATCAGTCTAGTGTACATACTGTGATCAATACCATGAAACGTGGCTGAAATGCACAGGAATGAACACACATTTTTATTGGCTACACAGTCGGATCAGGTTCAGTCAGAGAGAGGGGGTAGTAAAGCTCAACAAGGAAGCAGGAACATCTGGAAATTCCCTCAAATTTCCACACCCACAGTAGCTTAGATGTTATATTTTTTGATCAACATTTTTGCTTAAACGAACTTGTGGCCACCTGCCATGAAATTCACAACACTATGCTGCCAGTTTTTACTTTATTGAAAATTGTCAGATGACTTTTCTGCTTGTTTACTTCCCATTTGTGTCAAAAGTACAGGATACCAATATGAGATATAAGATGCTGGTAATTACATTTATAGGACCTCCTTCAGTGAAACATCAACTTCAAAAACACATCAGTTATTCAGCGCACAGAGCTTTACTACATTCTCCTAAACGTTATATTCTTTATTCTCTTAAAAATCGACCTTGATCTCCATGAGACAACCTGATTCAATTAAGTGACTTGTTCTGGGACTTCCCTTTCACTGACAATGAAGAACAGGAGTGCCTTTAGACAGAAAGGTTAATCTAGAGAAAGCACTGACATTTGCCGCTCCACTGCAGAGCCCAACACAGCAAACGTTGCACACATGCGACAGTGACTTCAGCGAACAGCTCAACCTGCACTGTTCACTTCCACAAAAGACCTTTTATAGACAAAGCATAACTGTACTCAGTACTTTTACTTTAGTGTAATGAATTTCAACACGCATATTTGCTCTGTTCATTTGCTGTTCATTATACAATTATCATATAAACTTCACCTTAGTTTTACTTAGTTCCATGACATGTGCACACTTGTGTCAACCTCAGAGCATTTGGCATTATCACTTTTCCCAAAACAGATAAGTCTGACATGCAGGTAGCAGCAAGAAGAACAGTTACCATCATGTGATAGTCGTCATGGCCTTCAATGGGTTCAGACACTACGTTTTTAATGGAGCCCATTGGGACTTTCTCCGTTCTCTCTGTAGAGAAAAACACACACAAATGAACAACATTTAATCATTAGTATGTTTGTATTGCAGTGAATTTAGCAAAATGAGGCCAGCTGGAAGCTCACCCTTTGTTCCGATCCACAACTGATCCTGCTCCAGTTTGAATGTGAGTCTAACTTTTCCTCCGGACTTGTTATACATTCCGGCTAAAGGCACTGTTGGTAATCGTTCCTGTTAGCGGGACCACGCAGTTAGTCAATTATATAGTCAACATACATCTGTGAAAACAGCTTTGGACTGCTGCAGCAGTCAACACAAGACAAACAAAAACAGGGATTGTTCTCCCTTCATCTTCTCTCACCTTTGTTCCTTTAATAGCTGGCATTACGTCATCTGGTTTACCTTTGTCCAAAACTTTCCTGTGTTGCTGAAATAACAGTGCAGGTTTAAAATAAAATAAATAAATAAATGAACTTCATCAATATTTGACTCGCTTCTGCAGAAATGTCATTAATCTTACCTTTTGGCTGCATAAGGGCTCCTTCTTGTTTTCTTCAGCTTTAACTTCCTGCTGAATGACCTCTTTGGGTGTATTCACAGCTAATACATCATTTATTGTAGATCCTACCACCATTATTTTTGCACCATTTGTAACCTTTATTTCACGTAGCGTCTTGTCCTCTGGAAGCAATCCTTTGTACATCACTTTCTGCATTGCTGGTGGAAGACCTTGGAAGACAATGGAGAACATTAATTAAGTTTTTACTATAAAATTTAGCTTAAGGTGAACTACTGTGTGTGTGCTCTGTTACCAGTGAGTGAATGGATGCTCTCTTTTAGTTTGGCTCCGGTGTTATCAACAGGAATTTTCAGATCATATTTATTCTTGTTCCAGATAATCTTCAAGTCCACCATCTCCTGCTTGTCGTCTGCGTCGTCCCCATTGCTAATACTAGAGTCCTGAGTTGTGGTGTTTCCTGCATCTGTGTGAGCCGTAGTTTCTGTGTCACCTTTTTCAGCATCTTCACCTAGTGATTCAGCTTCTTTTGGCTTTACCTCAGTTTCCATTATGACTTCTTCACTTCCTGAAAGAGCATACACATGTCTGATTTAGAGCCATTAAATGAAATTCTATGTAGCTGCTAAATGCAAAGTTGTTAGTTCTCAGAATAGTATATTCCACATTTTCCCACATAGATACAAATATTCAGAAATACACATCTGGCATACTTATCACAGAGACAGTTAACATCCATGCGTGCCCTGCAATGATTACATTTTAAAAGTGTATAGTACATGCAGTCTACGCAAGACTGATATCTGTGTTTCTAGGAATCCTATCTGTTCTTCTTTTTGTTAAGTAACCATAATGAGATACGGTAAATTGAAGTGAAGGTTGAGTTTAGTTTTTGAAACTGAAACGTTTTCCAGCCTGTAAGTAATGACAAACAAATAGGCAAAACAATAGAAAGGCCATTAATCTCTACTAAACAGCACAGTAGAAAACAATACAACACAATGACATAACATAAAAGACCTTCCATTGGCTTAAAAACGACTGAAGCTACCCCTCTTGCAATACACAAGCAGCACACAAAAACATACTATATTCCTACCATGCCAATACCAAAATGCCATTTTGATCATACATTTAATATTTGCCAATTTTTTTTACATTTTATTTACAAAGCAGGCTACAACTTTTCAGTTCCTCACTTTGCTTCAATTCACCCTTTTAACTGAAAAACAATACTTTCTTGTATTAGTCCTCACAAGTGTTTCCTGCAGTGTTTTATACTGGACCACCTTGCCTGAAATAGTAACCACCTCCACTGACATAATAAAAAATGAATACTCTTTTATGATATAAAACATTAGAGCAGGTGCTATTTCACACAGCAAATGCTATATAGGCTATTTAATGAGTGTGGCTAACGAACAAATAATAAATTGATCATGAGACGAAATGTTGTTGAGGGAAACCCTGCTCACCTTTCGTTTTTGTTTTGTTTTTACACATTACATTCCTCTATCTCCAATTTTAACTTTCAGGAAGTAAGTTAGTAAGTAATATTTGTACTTTATACATGATTCGTATAATTTTTAAATCTACCAAGCCTCTTAATTTTAGATCCTTTAATTTAATAAACAGTGGGTTAGTTGGTTCTTAATAAGTAGTTTGTTTACTATTCTTATTGCTCTCTTTTGATAAAATACATTAGATTTGTTTTAAATACATTTCCCCATACTGCCACACAATTCGTAGCTAAAGTATGTAGCAAATGTAACTATGAGTCAACACTATAAAGTGTGTAATGAAGTCTAGTTTCGCTTTGTGTGCTCACCCCTCCTCGCTCTCTCTCGTGGTCTTTCTAGCTCTTTCCATCGCTGACTTTTTTTCCCCTTTAAGCGACAATTCTTACTTGTGTGTTGGGTGAGGGGATAAATAAAAGCGAACCACGCCTGAACCTAAACAGCCAGGTTTTTGAACAAAAATAGCCTATGTACTCGTAAAACACTGGATCTTGTAAAACGGTTGGCCTTACTGGTCACAAAACTGGTAACGTTAACGTAACATACTGTATGTTGGTACTTCGTCGTTACCATTCATAACCTAACCATATTTAGTTAGCTCTTGCGCAGCAAAAGTTAACCAATTCAAACCTAACACTGGTTAAATGTTCTAACATTAACTTTAGTCCTCCACAAATCTAGCTGAATTTGACTGATGTTAGCAATTGTTAACGTTAGCTAGCTACAACACTGGTGAACATTTAAAGAATATCGTTACGGAGAGACGCACATTTACATTACACTGCGTTAATACCGTAATATATTAACATGTGAACTACAAACGTGTTACTTCATTAACAGTGTTTAGGCTCAGTGCAAAGATATGAACGAAATGCTGCTATATTTTCTCAATACCCACCATCCTGTGTCGCCATGATGATTGTGTACAATATGTTGTAGGCTGAGGCAAAGAGGTTACAGAGAGCAGGATGAGTCTGATATTTCAGGAGCAAAAGCCGACTACATCGAAAGTCGTGCTCAAGCGCACATTTACGTGTGACACCATAGCAAAGAGAAAGAAAAGCAATACATGTTTTTAAAATGGCATGACAAGTGTAACTATACTTACTGTCACAACGTTAAAACATTTGTAGTTTCAGTTAACCGGTAGACAGGAAGACAGAATGGAAATACGCATGCGTCTTCGAAGCTATCTGCAAAGAAAGTTGTTTTTTGACAAAGCAGTTGTATTTATTATTAACCAAATAATGTGTCAAAATAATGTAGACAAGTAAACCTGGAGCAAAACAAATGTTTTCATTAGAACCATTGAAAACACGAACTTTGTAATGTAGCCACATACGGGCATTTTTGGCAAACACGATAGCGAGTGGTAGTTAATTCTCTCGCTTTGCTAAGCTTCTTTGTTGTTGTGGTAGCAAAAGCAGCAGACACCGAGAGGTGGCACTTTACTCAATGGCTATTGGTTAAGTTTTTCTTCTTCCTTCATATTGTATGAGGTTTGGGGTATAAAATGATGCATTATCGCCAACTATTGGATTCTATGAAACATCTATAACCATGACAAATTAAGATTCAACCCCCCCCCCCTCTATCTCTTGATCGTTCATGATTCACCATTGTTTTATTACTTTTATGGTTCTCTTCATCATGTGGGATCTGCAGGCATGTGATTATAATTGCAGTTTTTGACTAGGTTATATGAGCTTGGTCATTACATTTCCTCTAATTACCGGTCAATCAATGAGACTGAAATACATTTAATAATAAATACACACTGACAATTATATCACTGCTTAGTTTCCATGAGTTATTTGGACAAGTAGTAAATGATCTCATCCCTCTTTATTGATCTTATGTTTCATCTTAGTTTAATATTCCATCAATTTGACTCTCTATATTTGCCTAACTCTCCTTATGTCAGAGAGTCTCTGTGTTTAGACTGCTGTATTTACATGAGGTTATATTAATTGTGCAGCACGTTGTGTAACAGTACAATAGAAATAAAGTTTCTTAACATCATACCCTGTGCAATGAACACGGTATCAACACTAAAAGCTCAAAAGTCTTCATTGTCAAAGAGGACTGTTTTCCTTTTCATGGGAGAATATTCCTCCTGGTTACCTCTGGAAGGCAGTAAAGCTAAATGAGTGTAGCCTAAATTACCGCAAATTGCACAAGAAGAAGAAGAAGCAGCAGGAGCGAGTGAGGACAACCATGACGAAGAAGTCGAAGAAGAGAAAGGACAACCGCAAAAAAAATGCTTTTAATTTAAGTCACAAGTTATCATGCGTACTTAGTATGACAGGAGGGAAGTGCCCTTATAACAGTACCACAGTGTTGCTATAGTGTCCCAAACTCTCCACGACACATCTGCCATTTTATTCCTGCTGTTTGCGCATTAAACTGTAACTAAACAGTTCGTGAAGTCAACTTTAGTGGCGCGACTTAGTTAAAAAACGGATTTATCGGAGCCGTTGAAGAATCCGTATGGGAGTCTTTCCTAGGTTTGTAGTTCAAATGGGTCGACAGCACAACATTATCAGCGGCAATAAATGTAAAATGTTTTGTTAGGACAAGTAAGAAAACGACATGGCAGACAGAAGAACTTTCAACGTTGTGATTTTGGGTGTGGGATTTTTGTTCATTTTTACCGCCTTCACCACCTGTGGGAACATTGAAGTAAGTTAACAAACTATATTACTGAGCTTTACTCATCCAAACCAGTGCTTATACTGTAAGTCACATTTGTTTGTTCTGTTGCCTCTAAAATAGCTTATTTGCCAACAGTCTGCAGAAGACACTATTATTTTAATGGATGGGACAGATTTCCTGACCCTAAACTCTGTAAAACTCATTCAAAACTTGATGATAATCCCATTTACACACCTCTGTATCTGGGCAATTAGAAATATATTTCGACAACACACAAAACTATCCTAGCCTAATTTCTGTGGATTTAATGTTGTACAATCATTGCATTTCTATTTTTGTGTGTTGGTATAGCTAATGTAGCCTATCCCAAAGAATTACTAAATATGTTTATGCAGAGAACAATAAACCATAAAATTAAAGTTTTTTTGAATGCTGAAAGTTTTTGTATGCACATTGTGTTATTAAAAACTTATACATACACACATATATATATATAAATCCAACAGCAGATAGGGTACAGGCCAATCAGAGCTGTTTGTCAGGCACATCTGGTGTTTCTAATTTTCTTCAGTGGTCAGTGAAATTATCAAACCTGATGAATGACTTGAGGACGGAACTAGGACCAATTTTGTCTAGTCTAACCCTGTGCTTCACTGAGTTTCCCCCCCCATCTTATTTTCAGCAAACTGTGGTGAAAAGCCTGCAGAATGATACTTTCACTGGGAGTGGGTACCACAGGTAGGTTGTACAGGTTCACATCCTCATTTCAGAATGGAGAAAAGTACTTTAAAATACATTTTAAAGTGGAACTGGAATAACTATTCCCTTTGCCTCCTTTACAGTCTTGGAATCATCTATGGGGTCTTTTCGGTCTCCAATTTATTTGCACCAACAGTTGTTGCAGTAATTGGACCAAAAATTACTATGTTTTTGAGTGGCCTACTTTACAGGTAAACGTTGTCATGGTAATTACACACAGGATGTTGACAAAGATGCTGAAGCTGGAACATGTTGCTCATCACTGTTCTACATGGCATTTGTCTAGTGGGTACATCGCGGTGTTCATCATCCCTGCAACATGGTCCTTTTACTTGACCTCTGTACTGATCGGCATAGGAGCAGCCAGTAAGTTCCTCTCCCATCAATTCTTAACCATAACATCAGACATGAAATAGTTTTTATATTTGGTTACATTTGGCATATTCTGAATCACATCCACATTTACAAAAAAAGTGCACGTCAACATTTGAACAGGACACAGTGTGTTAACAATAGCCCAAGATACTGAAGCACATAAATACTTCAACTTGGTTCCTGTTGGTTTTTTGCAGCCTGTGCATGCTCAGTTTCTGTGTTAAAATCCAAATAGTGTTTAATCATGCATACAGGGATTATCATGACTGGGATGTGTTGATGTGTATAAACAGTATATCCCAAATTAGACCTTAAATGGGTTAGGAGCTGTTTCTGTAAATAGTGTGCAACACTTTGAGCTTGCGCATATGTTAGTGAAAATACTGAAAAGCTGCCCTCCACATAGCATTTACTTGAAAAATTAAGAAAAATGATTTGGGGCTGTTTTTAATGCAGCCTGGAATCATTGCAATGTGATGAATTTTCATCATGTCCCAGGGCTACTGCGTGGTTAGATGCATTACTTACCAACACAGAAAGATAATTTTTCACTTAATGCGGGCAATTAACTGACTGGTTAATTTTTTCCCCCTCAAATGACGTCTCTTACTCACTTTCCTACAGTGCTCTGGACAGCTCAAGGGCATTTTCTGGTGGAAAACTCAGAGGCTTCCACCATCAACAGGAACACAGGGATGTTCTGGGCTCTCTTACAGTGCAGGTATGCAGCTACTGACACACTAATGTTAGACTCCAGTCTTTCAGTCCATTCAGTGGTAATAGATGCAGCCCCAATACCATTGCCTCCATGCATTACTTCATTTAACATTTCAAAGGTTCATTTAAACCACACTGTATTTTAATACTCGGATTATACTGTTTGATTCTCTGAAAATGATTTAACTATGGCCTTTAGAATTAAATATTCCTTTTTATTTGAGAATCTAAAAATCCTCTTATAAATTTGCTTTCTCAACCAACCTCAAGGTTGCCATTAAATTAGCCGGCCTTATATTTTTCTTCCCATCATTACATTCAGTGCATAAAACACAATTCATCACCCCCAATTACACTGCAGCAGCCAAAATACTGTCCTGTCTGTATTTTTAGCCTGACAGGATATTACTTTGTGTTTTATTTAAAAATGTATCTTAAATCATCTTACAAATTGTTATATCCTGTCAGTGAGTCATTAGTTTCTCTGCAAAACATAAAAACACCCAAGCCTCTTAAAACAGAGTTCTGCAGGTGAGAGTTTTGGCCTTTTCATCTCTTGTATTTGGCCCACTGCTCTTGCACACTGGCTTGGACAACTAATTTGTATTTGTTAAAATATGCAAATTGATTTAGTATAATAATTACATTGGCTGTCACCTGTGCCAAAGCTCACAATAGGGCAATGCTAATCTGACTCCGCAGTGGTGATCCCTGCCACAGTAAACTTATGAATCAGTTCTTCACAGCCTGCAGAGACACACACACACACACACACACACACACACACACACACACACACACAAACAGAATGCAGTTACTGTTATCTTTTATGAATAACCCCTGTTATCCCTCACTGAGGCTTTGGGACAGACTAATTGCTCATCTACATTTTTTAGTTTAGGTGATATGTAATTAGAGATAGAAATAGATCGTAGCGTTTTATAGGACTGCAGTGTTCACCATGAAAGGCGAATAAACAGCTTTTAAAAAAGAAAAAAAAAGAAAGACGCGTCCTCAGAGGCAGAAATGCAGATGATTGTGTTTAGAAAGTTAGTGTTTGATCCAACAAAAACAAAAAAATAGTCCACAGTGCTTTTTCTGTCTGTCAAACGTGAGTTCTCAGATCAGATGACATTTCAGATAGCACTGTATAGATGTCCACTTGGAGCTACTGCATTTCTGCTGTTGCGGACAATGTGGGTATTCCACAAATGTGCAACTTGCTGCAGCTCTTCCTGTAGAAGAAAAATACTAGTGAGAACAAAGATTAATGTAATGCTTCCTATGATAAATGCAGGCATATATACATACAATATGTTCTCTTATGGACAACAGGGTGAGTGGGCGGCGCTCTCTCTCACACACGCACACACAGGGACAGAATGAGAGATAGGCCTATAGGAACATAGACCTACTAACATACCTCGATTATGTTCAGACAGGTAAATAATACAAGCTGCTTGTCCAAGAAGTCCCCAGAAGCAATACGCTTCCGTAGGATTTGTTTTTATCAAATTACCCAAAGAGTTTAAAGAGGCAAAGAAAAATTGAAAATAGACCCATGGAAAAATATATCTCTTTGACTTACTTGAAAACCATGAAAATGTTATGTGAAAAGCCTTTTTTATTTATGCTAATGTCATGTCCCTCATTTACTCACTTTTATTCCCCATTTTATCTTCTTTACAGCATGTTGTTTGGCAATCTTTACATTTATTTTGAATGGAATGGAAGAACAGAGATACCAGGTAGGGTGAAACCTGAGTAAGTACTGTCATGACTCTGATAGTAAAATTTATAATGAAAGCAAAATATCAAGAGGATTATGTGAGTGATTGGTTATTCTGAATATGCTGTACCTNCAAATAGACGAGGGATGGTGCACATGAGAATTGGACGTCCACTTGGAGCTACTGCATTTCTGCTGTTGTGGACAATGTGGGTATTCCACAAATGTGCAACTTGCTGCAGCTCTTCCTGCAGAAGAAATATACTAGTGAGAACAAAGATTAATGTAGTGCTTCGTATGATAAATGCAGACATGTATACATACAAATTATGTTCTCTTATGGACAACGGGATGAGTGGGCGGCGCTCTCTCACACACNTGTCATCACAAGGATAAGGTCCTCTCTGTTGGCATTCTTGTTTACAAGCCTCTACTGCTTCCTGAGAGACCTCTTTCAGGTGATCTTGTCCTCCTAGACGAGGGATGGTGTACATGAGAATTGGACGTCCACTTGGAGCTACTGCATTTCTGCTGTTGCGGACAATGTGGGTATTCCACAAATGTGCAACTTGCTGCAGCTCTTCCCGTAGAAGAAATATAGTAGTGAGAACAACGATTAATGTAATGCTTCGTATGATAAATGCAGACATATATACATGTATACATACAAATTATGTTCTCTTATGGACAACGGGATGAGTGGGCGGCGCTCTCTCACACACGCACACACAGGGAAAGAATGAGAGATAGGCCTGTATGAACATAGACCTACTAACACACCTCGATTATGTTCAGACAGGTAAACAAGAAGCTGCTTGTCCAAGAAGTCCCCAGAGAAACAGTCATTGTCTTTCAGTTCCTGGAAACGATTCATCCAGTATTGGGCATGATGCGTTCTCAAAAAGCCCCACCAGCTTTCGATCCGCTGATTGTGATTACTGGATCCAGAAATATAACAATTACTTAGGTGACGATCCATACTCCATCGTAAGAATCTCTGCATCTCTGCCATTGTGACATTTTCTGTTCCCAAATCTGCGCGTATTCTGGCCGCTGTCCCCATCCTCTTCTCAACTTCTGCTATGAAATAACCAGCGATAATCTTGGGATTGCTGTTTGTTGAATAGGCATGAAGCCATATCATGAGTCTTGAAAAGCCATCAATCGCTCCATTTATACATANTAGCTTGTATCCATGGAGCCTTCCGTGCCCCTCCAGTTGATCAATGAGAAATGACGCCACATCTAGAGGGTCGGACTCATTCTTTCTTCTGTACAGCCCCATGGATTTTAAAATTCTTCTTAGTGTACGCATACTTATCACTATATCATCTACCGTGCTCAATAATAGCAGAATCTCGCCATGTCTCAACCCAAGCATGAAGTAGAACTTTATTAAATCGCGTAAATGAGCCATATTCCTCGTTCTCCACACAACGCTTCCTCAATAGACGTATAGATTGTGAAATGTTTCACGTTATAACAATATAAGATATCACGTTATAACGTGATACGTTTCACGTTTTAACAATATAAGTTATCACGTTATAACGTGAAAATATCATGTTATAACAATAAACTTTTCACGTTATAACGTGATAGCCTACTGATGCTGTTTTTTTTTTCTGGAGTGGCAGCAATACGCTTCCGTAATTTATTCCCCATCAAGCTATTAATTATATTTTGGCAACTTGCTATTACTTTTCTTGCCGATAGTTGGCGCCTGTTGCCCTGTCCAGACCTGGAGATCAAATGGGGTGTTTACTTTAAAGACTACTGCTATAGCTACCTGCTGACATACCTTACGCAGTCCAGGAAGACCAGCACGAGGTATGCCAGTTGGTATTCGCTCCCGTCTTGTTAACATGATTAGCGAGATCATTTAAATAGCTAGACGAGGAGAAAACTTAAAGGCATATTGGTTAATAAAGCAGGCTATTCATAAATAGCTAATATTTCTATATGGTTTGGTATCATCTATTATAGCTAGGAATCGATATGTGCTACAGAGAGGAACGGTGAATTGGTTTGGCGTTTTCATGTATTAAGTTAATTATTAAGTTTTTATTGTTTGTACACTTTTTGTATAATTTTGTACACCACTTTATCAGAAACATGCCGCTATCCGCTATTATGCATCTTAAATACAATGTAAAGGCGTATAGGGATAGCATAGGCATTTTAATGTTAATCAGGTAAAGGAACCTCGGGTTAGTGAACTGTACCCTGTAGCCTCAATAACATGTCTGCGAGTTGAGCAATAGGGCATCAGCAGCGTTTGTCGCCCGTTCTGACTGCTCAGTGAATTTAAATGGATCAGAAGTCTCATTAACCATGCTAAAGGACACCGTACAGAGGAAGTCGTTAGACAGAAATCTTCCACTGTAGTTTTTCATAGATGTGTAACTTTATTAATATGTTACTTTTAAAATTAAACTAACTTATGCAACAAGCCAAGTTAGTGTGTAAAGGAGTAAGCTAGGTGTATGCTTACTAGCATCCCAGCAAACCATTTTTGGTTCGGGGAATCGTTTCTGGGAAAACTACGGTTCTGTAGTTTTTTCCTAACGTTCCCGGAGGATTCCTTCGTCGTTGTTATCCAATGCCTTGATTGCTACTAGTGTTACTGCTCAATAGCTCATACCTTTTAAAATACATAAGATACCATACAGCTTTGACCGTTACAAATGCCTTCATCAGCTCAGCTATCCTTTCATTCCTCGTCTTCATTCACTCGCTCTATAGCGGTGGCAACAGGGTCATCTGACCGAACCAGACGTCCCTTTACCGGGGTCAGCGTCTTCCAGCTCCCCCCGGTCGGTCGGTGGGGGCAACCTCCAAACAGAGTTGGGACGCACCGCCTCAGTGTTGTCCCGTCTTCCTCCGTCTTCTAAAACCGTAATTGTTAATAACTGGTTTCACAATATTACACTGTAAACAGAACCATTTTGGGGGCCAGCTGTCACCATTGTTCATTGCTAGCCTACAACACCCGAAAAAAGTCCAAATTAATTTATACTGCCCCTCAAAAGCAGATCTCAATAAATACAGTTAGTGGCTTGTTGCCTTGGAGTGTCCTTCAAAGTTTACTGAGTACCTAAATTTAGCTGGGCTAAAAGATACTATTTCATTCATACCATTTCACTAGTAATACAAATCTTGTGATTGAAATGTATTTCATTGCAAAAATCTGTTTTTGTTTTATATCATATTCCCATTAGTCATGGCAGGATGTGTAACTGTACAGCTAATTTTCATCTTTAAATCCTAAATTCAACTGTATTTCTTCCTGGATGATATAGGCTATAATTGTTGGCCGTTGTATCAGTTTTCATCAGTTACCATAACCGGCGTCTATAAAGGACGTTATTGGAAATTTATATTAAATGTAACTTAGCAATGATCCGTATCTCACACATTTGACAACCACCAACAGGTTTTTGATCTGCAGATGATAAACTTCAGCCTTGGCATCAGTGCTTAAGATGCTCTAGAAATGCTGGGATTATGCTGTAAAGATGTACATAATTATAGACAGGTTATTAAAGACTCACTAAAATGGAAGTGCCACATTGTACCGCCACATACTGGCTTACTCTCAGTGTGGCTTCAAATCCGTGGTGATGAGAAAGTTTTCCCTCTTTGTTCTTACAGTCATCATGTACCTGTACCTCCTGGGGCTGGTGGTTTTCTACTACCTGTACCGTTGGGTCAGGGAGCTACCCAGGGTCCCTGACAAGGGCAGCAAGTATGTGTACATCACAGGCTGCGACAGTGGCTTCGGCAACCTCCTGGCCCGGCACCTGGACAAGCAGGGATTCAGAGTGATCGCCTCGTGTTTCACCGAGAAGGGAGAAGAGGATCTGAAGAAGTCCTGCTCCAGCAACCTGATCACAACACACCTAGATGTTAGGTCTAAGGACAGTGTTGCCAAAGTTGCAGCGATGATCAAGGACAAAGTGGGGGAGATTGGTAAGTGCGGAGTGTTACCTCTCTCTTTTTGGTGGTCCAGACTGAAATATCTCAACAACTATTGGTTTGAAATTTGAATTTGCCATGAAATTTCGTACAAACATTCTTGGTCCCCAGAGGATGAATCCTACTGAATTTGGTGATCCCCTGAACCTTCCCTCCCCTTCTCCCTCCTCCCTTACCTCATCTGTCCCATCAGCTATCCTCTCACCTGATCCTTGCTCCCTCATGCCTCCCGACTACTCTCTACTTTGTCCTCTTCCCTGGGCCCTCTCTGTCCTCTCCCCTCTCGGCAGACTAGCCCGACCTTGTCTTGAATATTGGCTTACAGAACCACCCCACGGGCAGCTGAAAGAAAATGGTGGAAATCCAAATGCTCTGAGGACCTCCTTGCCTATCAGTCGCTTCTTTCTTTCTCTGCCTCCTTATCTGCAGCTAAAAGCTCTTTCTTTCAATCCAAAATTCAGTCTTCCTTGTGCAACCCTAAAACACTCTTTTGTATCTTCTCTAGCCTCCTTGACAGGGGGGCTACCTCACTTCTACCGAGCAACTTTGTTAACTGCTACAAGCTCCCCGTTGACTTCAGGACAGCAGAAACCTTACACATCGTCCGTCGCAGACTGAGAACTCATCTCTCTCATTCTCTGCCTCTTATAGTTTCTAAATGTAGCACGTGAGGCTGTTCAGCATATGAGATGAAGCTGATGTACCTGCACGATTCTTGCTGTTTTGGAGTTTTATCCACATGGCTGAAAGGCACTTATTGTACAGGAACAACCAGTTTTCTTCTTTAATTGGCCATTATCCGTTTGTTTGCTTCTGAGTGTTCTTTGTAAAATGCTGCGGTGTTAGATATCCACAATCCTAAAACCACACACTAGCTGTAGTTACATGGACAATATTTCTTCAACCCAATCGAAATCATTCTGATTAGAGATTTCAACGTAACCGTTTACATGGACCCTAAATAAAGGGATCCGATAATTCACAATAGAATAGATTAATCACAATAGAACTTTTTTGACATGTGTTCCACCCACTGCGAAGCATCTAATCTGCCAGAAATATAACAGAAGAAGAAGAAGGTTTTTTTTTTGTTTCATTCAACTCATTGTTTTGAGCCTTTCGACCATCAAGGTGTTCGACAATCCTTAAATCTCCAACAAAAACGTTCAGGATCAGCCACAGAGCAGTTTTGTTTTGCTGCCGCCATGTTTCTGTCCCTCCTGGAAACTCGTTCACATCACCTAATGTTCCCCCCAAAGAATATATTTATTCCAACCAGAGAGAAACGATCAGATTAAGCATTTACATGGATATTACGCGCTAATATTTTCCCATTGAATGGATTATCAAAGGTTTACACTACCCCTCTCAACCCGATTGAAAATTCCTTCCGATCAGGCCGGATCGGGCCAGTCTCTTCCGATTGAGGTGACTCATGAGGCATTTTTATCCTGACTGGGTTATTATTCCCATTATTAGTGGAATATTAGGGTCCATGTAAATGATGCCAGTCAAAACCCAGCTCATTACTCTCATCTGAAATGTATTCAGCATGTACTGACATGCTTTGAATTCCTCTCTCCTGCAGCATTGGACTCAGCTCTTTAGTTTGGTGCTGCTACTTGTGACAGTGAGTTTAAAATGTATTCATTGACTGGATGTCCTCTGTGTGATCCTCCCAGGCTTGTGGGCTGTAGTGAACAATGCAGGCGTGTCTGTTCCCGCTGCCCCGTGTGATTGGCTGACCGTTGATGACTACAAGACCATGCTGGATGTGAACCTGATCGGGGTCATCGCAGTGACGCTGAGCGTCCTGCCGCTAATTAAGAAGGCCAGGGGGAGAGTGGTCAATGTAGCCAGTGTGTTTGGGAGGATCAGTGTCACGGGAGGCCCTTACACTGTCTCTAAGTATGGTGTGGAGGCTTTCAATGACAGCCTCAGGTGAAACATTAACTCACACAATTAGTTATTTGCCAGTATGTCATCACAAGCGCTGATTAAATGAACTGTCTTGCTTAGGTTAAATATGCAGCCTTTCGGTGTCAAAGTCCTCTGCATTGAGCCGGGCTTCTTCAAAACAAACGTGACTGACTCTGGTATCCTGACCAAAAATGTCAAGATCCTGTGGGACAGACTGCCGCAGGAGGACAAAGATGACTACGGAACTGAATATCTACAAAAGTGTACGTTTGGATCATCTTTTTTTCTTCATTCATGTGTTTGTTTTTAATTCATCCATTTATTTATTCCACTCTTTCCCCCTCCTAGCATTAGCGATCATTTCAGACAAAGTTGCCAAGCTCAGCGATGGGGATCTGATGAAGGTGGTCAGCTGCATGGAGCACGCTGTATCCGCTGTCCGGCCTCGCACCCGTTACTCCCCAGGCTGGGACGCCAAGTTTTTCTGGCTGCCGCTGTCGTACATGCCGACCTGTGTAACTGATTACATCATGAATAAACAAGCAGTTTCTATTGCCAAGCAGAAGCAATAAACTGGGCTACCCATGTCTATACATTTTATACAATACATTCAAACAATCCATGCACTTTTGTGCAGCCAACAGTTGGCTGGATAGCAATTATTCATTACGTCTGTGACAAACAGTTCAAGTTAAAGAAGTACATTGTCTGTATCCTTTCTCTGAATATTTTCATCTAGACTTGCTTTTCTCACAAGCAGATGCATTGTGGGCATTTTCAAGGCCACCTACCACCTTATCTATTGTTCAGACTAATGTTTATGGCCTTGACGATCAGATAGGCATGTGTGAAAGGTTAAGTGCAACAAATTAGCAGCCTGATTCGGACTTGGTTACAAAGTACAAATGGAGCAGGACTATGTCAGTTTCTGTAGTTCTCTTGGTGGAAATCCACCTTAAAATCAAATTTGAACGATTGCTCTGATAGTGATTTCCCTGCGCATCAGACATCTGTAAAACTGCACAATAACAACATACACATTGTGAGTTTTTACAAGAGAGACAGACCTGTGGTGTGACCTAGACTAGCCATTCTCAACCAGTGGGTGGGACC